>JAJPUD010009504.1:0-73561 GCA_023553655.1 Myrmecobius fasciatus
TAAGTCTGCCTTTGTGGCTTCATCTGGGATTGTTTTCATAATGTCAGAATCTGGGGACTGTTCTATTTTTTTCTCTGTAAAAGCTTTCTATGGTGAGAGCTCTCTTCTGCTTCTTGCTCATGATTTAAAGTTGGGATATTGGTTAAAAGCAGAGAAAACTGCAACAATTTGTATTTGCCCTGGGGCGGTTTGCCTAGTTGGGTCTGAGGCTGGCTGGGCTAGATTCGCACTAGGACCATGTTTTCAGCTGTTCTCGATCCACCCTTTACCAAAGGCAGATCTGCCAAAGCACCTGCCCGCAAGCAGAGCAAAGTGGCCCAGGCGTCTCCCAGGGGCTTCCTGGGTGCCTAAAATCCACCCCTCAATCGCAGCCCTGACTCCCGCCCCGGCTGGAGTCTGATGGCTACCAGCAGCCGAGTTTCCCTGAGGCTAACCTTCTCCGGAGTTCTTTCAAGTTAGATTTTTGATAGAAGTGCGTTGTAGTCCAAATGTTTGGCGGAGCCCTCACTCCAAAACCAGTTGGAAGGCTCACTTTGTCTGGGTCTGAGGGAGGTCCCAGGAGTTCACAGAGAAAGCTGTCTGCAGTTCGCCATCTTGGCTCTGCCCCCATATATTAACTTTTAATAAAATGTTACTCCATTTGGGAAGCTATGAAAGTGTACTTACACATTATTCTTCAGAATCACACCACTCATATTCAGTTCATCTTCAGATTTTAACTTTGGAGAACAAAAGTCAAGTAATCTTTAAAATCAGAATAGTGATTAGGTTGTTCCAGGATTCTGTGAGCAGACATATTTAGGGACTGGTACTCTGAATAATTGCTGGATTTTTTTAATACCTTGCTTACAGAATTTCCATTCATACTCCATCTTATTTTGCTGGGCTGTAGGTTTTGAAACCTTTAGACTGGGAAAGCTAGCCTAACAATTGCCAGCAGCATGGCCATCAAGGTCAACTGCTATTGTTGCTTGCTTCTGATTCTGCAGCTCAATAAAAGTTCTTTGATTGGATGAATAGCTAAACAAATTATGGTACACAAATATAATAGAATAATACTGAGCTACAAAAATGATGAATGAGATGAATAGAGATATGTATGGAAAAATATCCATGAACCATTGTAGAGTAAAATAAGTAAGGTCAAGAAAACAATATA
The DNA here is from genome assembly GCA_023553655.1 of Myrmecobius fasciatus. NCBI lineage: Eukaryota > Metazoa > Chordata > Mammalia > Dasyuromorphia > Myrmecobiidae > Myrmecobius > Myrmecobius fasciatus. The sequence goes on from JAJPUD010009504.1 coordinate 1,160, forward strand.
CATAATAACTACAACAATGAAATGGAAAGAACAACCACACATATAAATAACAGTTAATCTAGCAAGATTATAAAGAATGAACATGATTTTAATGAGGTGACAAGAGAAGATGCACTCAATGTACCCATTTGTGGAAATGGGATGTCCATAGATGTTGTGTATTATACATGTTTTGAGTTTTTTTTTAAAGTATTGATTATGTGTGTCAATTTATTTCCTTTTCTTTTTCTGTTATCTTTAAAATTTTTATAAGGGATGGTGCTTAAGGAAGAGGAAAGGGAAGAACACTGCAGGAAACTGTGATGAATGCTGAATGGATCCATTACAAATTTATTGCATATTCTGAATAGGCCATTAATGTTGAGCGCACAGTCTCAGCAAACACTTTTTTTTTATATATTTCCCTAATTATTTTACTTTTCCATTGACTACAACTCCTATTTGGAATTTGGGTATTCCTTCTCATTGCTCTAATGTATGTTTTACCCTGCCTTATAAGCTGAGACCAAGAGTTCCTTTTTTTCCTCCTCTTCCACTTTTTATATTACTCAAATATTTTCTCCCTACTATCTCATTTTTACTCTTGCATCACAAGAATAACTGTCCTTACTTGCATCACAGGTAGAAACAAGCATCTCTTCAAAGGTGATCCCATGCCATGCCATATTACTTCCACAATGATTCCCACCTCTTTAATTTTCAGTCTCTCTCTACTAGCTCTCTCTCTGTTACCTGCAAACATACTCATGTCTCCTCCATTCTTAAAAATCCTCATCTGATCTTACTTTCTGTTATATATCATGCTATACCTCTCCTCTCTTTACCAGCTAATTTCTATAAGAAAGTTATCTAAACTAGATACTTCTACTGCCTCCCCTCTGACTTGATTTTAAACTTTAATGTGATATGATTTCCAACCTCTTTATTCAACTGAAAGTGATCATTCCAAAGTTTCATATGATCTCTTCATTGTTAAATCTTAAATACCTTTTCTCAATTCTTATCCTTTATGACCTTTCCTTGATCACTCTTCTCTTGTATATTTTTCTTTCTTAATTTTTATAATACTTGTATGTGCTGGTTCTTGTTTAGCAGAGGATCATTACAGTCTCACCATTTTTTAGTTCCTATTGCTAAATTTGCATACAGATTATTCTTACTAAACTTGCTGATTTTCAGAATTCTTCCCTCCCTTTGTGTACCTATTTTTCCTTCTGCTATCATTGGTCCTCAAGGAGTTCATTTATCATCTCTGTGTAGATAGTTCTCAGACCTATTTATCCAACTTTGTTTTCTCTTCTGAGTTCTAGCTTGGCATCACAAATTGACTTTTAGAATCTTGAAAGATCATATCAAATTCAACCTTTACAAAGCATTATTCATTACCTTTGCCTTCAAAACCTCCTCTCTTCCAAACTTTCTTATTAGTATTGAAGACACCACTGTACAGTCTTCATTCTTGAAACCTTGCTGTTAACTTTGACACTCCATTCAACATATGTAATCTGTTGTCACATCCTGTTTTTCCTACCTTCATGTTATCTCATATACACATACACACATTTATATATATATATATATGTATGTATTCTGTATATATATATATACATATATATATATATATGCATATATTTAATAGTTGGTTTCTTCTCTCCTTCATTCTAGTTTATACTTGACTCAGTTACCCAAGTGATTTTCCTTAAAATTAACTACATTACCTTCTATTCCATAAAATCCAGTTGATCCCTTTAATTTTTAAGATGAAATTTAAAATGCTCTTTTTTGACAACCAGAATCCTTCACATTCCCACCCCTTTCCTGTCTTTCTAATCTTAGACACCTCCTATATAACTCAATGAGCTAACAGCACTGACTTTTTTGATGTTTCTTGCATGTAACTCCACAGTGCCTTTTTACTGGCTATATTTCATGCCAAGAATGCATTTCATTCTCACCTTTATTTTCTGTTTTCCCAGAATCCCTTTAAGTTAACTTAAATCATGCCATTTATAACAATCGTTTCTCAATTATCTTCCCCCTGGGACAGCTAGATAGTACAGTGGATAAAGCACCATGGAGTCAGGAGGATTTGAATTGAAATCCAGTCTCAATCACTTAACAATTCCTAGCTGTGTGATCCTGGGCAATTCACTTAACCACATTTGCCTTGCCAGAAAAAAAAATCTGATATAACTTCCAAGGGCACTTAGATTGATAAATAGTGGATAGAGTATGAGTCCTGGAGTCAGGAGGACATGTTTAATTACCTTCCCTGTTAATGCTTTCCTCTGAAATTACCTTCCATTGCCATTATCTATTTTCAATCTAATTTTATTTGTATTGTGTTTCTACCATTGTAATGTGAGCTTCTTGAGGACAGGGAATAGGTTGTTTTTCTTCTATTTTTATCCATTTATAGTGCTGGACAAGGTCTGTTTCATGTCCATGCAGTAGGATTTTTATTTGTCTATGGGACTTAAGTCCCTTCTCCACTCTAGTCCATATTTTACTTACCTATGGCATATAGTAGATTTTTAATAAAAATGTGTTGATTGTTTAATTACCAATTTTCTATGTAGATGGATAGGTCAAACTCTTGTGAGTGATTACTGATATTCTTCAGGAAATTGTCAAATACCTTAGAGTTTTATGTAACTAATGTTGTGCTATCCAAAAATAGGAACTTTTGAAAGACCTCACTATACTATTCCTCTTTGACCTGGATACTATGTGGTATTTTCTTTATCATACTAGAAAATACCCTTGTCAAAAATACATCTTTTTGGGCAGCTAACTGCACAGTGGTTAGAGTACCAGCCCTGAAGTTAAGAAGACCTGAGGTCAAATCTGGTCTCAGACATTTAACTCGTCTTAGCTATGTGACCTTGGGCAAGTCACTTAACTCCAATTGCCTCAGTAAAAAAAAAAATACATCTCCATGTTTAATATCTCCCCTGATGGCTATTATGAAAGGATCATTGAACAAGATTATAATTATTTCATTATTTATTCCAAGAAATCATTGATGATTTTTATATATGCATGGGAGATACCACATTGAAAAAGAGTGTATAATGTATTTTTGTCCTACAAATTGAATTATACCACCAACAAAAATAACCATGAGACTTCAGATTTCATATTTTCTATATTTTTCAATTAATTATGAAATAGTAAGAATATGATCCACCCAATTCCACTGGCATTTGGAAAACCTTACATTATCCTACTCATACTTTCTATTCAAGTATAGATGACTTGTATAGGTATATTTGTTGGTAGGTATTGATATTCTCTTGGTGATATTTTTATTTTTAATTTTTTATATTAGAAGGTTCAATATTCTTCTCCCCACACACATCTCTGTTATATTTTCCTCCTTCAGATACCATGTATATCAATCTCTCAAAGATTCCACAACTATAGTTTCCTAATATAGATATGTTTTACTTGATCTAACCTAGTTGCTTTTCACTTCGCACCATTTTTATTTCTTCCATAAACATAGACTTTAATGTTAGGGTCCACGTGTGGTGATTCCACTATATGTGATGGAGAAGCCACTTTGTTAAGATTAAAAAACCAAATAAACAACTTTTCTCTCTTTCATCTGACTCTGTTCTCTCCTCCCCCTCATTTCCATTCTTGAATGTTCTTGTTTACTTGGATATCTTCTATCTTCCTGACATTAAAAAACAAAACAAAAAAAAAAACCTCTCCATTGATGTACTCTCTCTGCTTTATGAAAGTATTAATTTTATAATTATCCATTATCATTCTTCATCAGAAAGTTCCAAATGATTTTTTATTCTAGCCTGATGTTCCTTGAGTAAGTCATCTTTTCCTGGGCAATAAATCACAAGTTTGCTGATTTAGGTACTTTTTGAGCTCTTTTGGACTCCATTGTGGAAATTTTTTTTTATATGTTGGTTAATCATCTGGATGTAATTGTTATAGTTGTCAGCTGAACCAAAAATAGCCTCTAACTTATGAGTGGTCAGAAAAAAACAAACAGAGCAGGCTAGAGACAGAAGAATCAGGACACGAACAGAAGTTTAATTAATTTCAAATGAGGAAAATGGTGTTTGCAAAGGGAAGTCTTCTGTCCCTCCCCTTCCCCCAAGCCTAGAAGAAGGGCTTAATATGCTGCACCAAAGACAGTTGTTATACATTAGAAGTAAGCTGGATTATTACAGTCATTTTCAGGTTTTGAGTTACTGTTCCTATGGGACATGAAATAACAGTGTTGCCTCAGGGATAACTTCCATATCAGGCACCATTCTTCTTTTTTAAAACATAAACTTATTTCATCTTTTATTTCCATTTGGCTTTTACCCTGTTTTTTAAAGTCTTATAGTATATCGACCTTTTTTTTTTTAGAAAAAAAAATAAAATTTGTAAATCTTAAGCCTCTTTATTTCTTTTTCCTGGGTTATACTTTTCCATTTATTTCTCCCCATGTTTACCTTTACTTCCCATTGAACTCACCAAGAATTAGAAGACATATCAAGTTCTTTTTACAAGGTATCTACCACTTCCTCTTCAACGATTTAAGTGTGCATACTGCAAATTTCAGGGAATTCTTTTTGCAAAGACTTATTTTTAGTACTAGAATACATGATGATCTTATATTTTATGAGATGTTGTTTTCTGTAGTCCTTGGTTATATAAGAAAACCATCTCATTCAAAGCCTTCTTTAAAATTTGTCATGAATAGCTGAATTCATATCTCATCTTGTTAACTATGTGACCCTGAACATGCCACTTAATATCTTCCAGCTTGTTTCCTCATCTGTAAAATGGAGATTCCATATATATCTACTTAAAAAAGGTATTGGGAAGATCAAATGAGATAGTTCATATAAAATGATTTTGACAACTTAAATGTGAATGCTATTGTTAGCTACTGTTATTTTTCTTCCCCCATTTAGTTATAACTTCATTTCTTCTTTTGGATATTAAGGGCAACATATTAAAATAAGCAGAACCAGATCATGACTGAGATGATCTGTTCCCTAGTTCATTTTGTTTTATAGTCTAAAGTTTTACAAGTCTACATCTTCTTTACTCACACCATAAGAGAAGATACTGTGATCTTTTTCTCCTTAGGTGAAGATGCCTTTCCAGTCACTTGTTCTCTGTACAGTACATAGCACATAGCCCAGGTTCCAATTTTTTTATGACTACAAATGTGACACCTTTCCTCTTGCAGAAGAGTTTTTTTTGTATGACTAATATAGACCATCTAGCCTTCACATGTACCAAGATTCTTTGGTAGTACTCTTTGGGTATGGGAATTAGGAATACCGTAATCTGGAACTTCATAGTGGTTCAAGATTAGTCATTAGGATAAATACATTGAAGATAACATGGCACGATTGGAAAAGTGCTCACTTTGGAAGTTCAGGACCCAGGTTCAAATGCTGCCTCTGTAATCTTGGACAAGCCGTCTCCTGGATCTTTATTTTTTTTCCATCTATAAAATTGAGCTTTTGGACAAGCTAAAATCTGAGGTCTCTTTCCATCTATTTTTCTTTAATGCCATTATTATTTACAGTGATTAGACACCCTAAAATTGGAATATCTGATAGGGTACTAGATGGTGGATTAGAAATTTGTGAATTTGTGATATTTTAAGGTTAGCCTAGAATTCATACTTTTGCTCTTGGTTACCACTATCAATAATTAGGAATCACACAACTATCTTGTCTTTCACTAAGCCATGAAACGATAAAAAAATTGTTACCAGCAGAGATGAAGGAATTCAGAACCATAAAAACCAGAAGAAAACATTCTATGTTCCAAACTCAGTGTTCTTTTTAGCTTATTCCTCAATTATTCAAATTTACTTTCCTGTACTTCTCGCATTTTAATTTGCCCATATTGCAAATTCATTCTATGTTTTCAGTACTTTTTTGCTTCTCTTTAATACATGGGTTAATTTGTCTTGATATGTTCACCTTTAATACATTGATGCTTAAAGCTGAGTTTGGAAAGGATTTGTGCAGTACATATGTCTGGGTAGAATAGTTTTTGATGTTTCTGGGTAATTGGAGTCTTCCTGTGAGAACTCTGGCAATAGCTTTTCATTGTGGAGAAAACAATGTCTTTGAGTATAGTCTGCTGTCTGTCTGTAGCTTGGTGGGAGGAAAGAAGATGTTAGGAATGATAGCAACAAGTTAACCTCAAACCTGCTGTTATGGACCTGACAGCTGAACAGATGTTTTTTTCTCTGCTGGAGATTGTTAACCTGTTACCAGCAACTCTGATCGCTCTTGAACCTGCTACAATATTAATGAAAGACAAAAGATAGGACAGATAAGTGTGGCCCAGGACAAAGTAAGCTACCATTACTCCCCTTAATCATTGCCCTTTGCTCTTTGGATTTTTTTCCAGTCATTGTTACTTTGAATACTTTTTTATAAACGGAGGTTTTTCTCATTCTTTCCTAAAGCCCTATGTTATTTTGATTGTGATAGCTGAAAGACAAACCCATTAATTCAATTTCAATTTTGTAATTGAATATATTTAAAGGTTGACAACAAAGGACTTTATAAAGAAGATGAGGGCATTGGGATGATAGAGAAAGCTCTTAATGTACAATGAGAAAGCCCATTAGTTGATGAATGAATAAATTACAATATATAAAAGTAACAAAATTTCTGAAATCTGAAATTATAAAATAATAAGAAAAAATCACAGTATGATTTCAGAAAGGCCTGGAGAGATTTATATGAACTGATGCTAAGTTAAAGTGAAAAGAACCAGGAGAACATTATACACAGCAACAACAAAATTATGTGATGATCAGCTGTGATGGACCTGGCTCTTTTCAACAATTAGGTGATTAATTGGATCCAAAAGATCCAAGTCTTTTGGAGAGAGCAATTTGCATCCAGAGAGAGGATTATGGGGGCTAAATGTGAATCACAGCATAGTATTTATACCTTTCTTGTTGTTGCTTGATTGCTTGTTTTTTTTTTCTTTTTGACCTGAACCTTCATTTTTTTCTTTTTGATCTCATTTTTCTTTTGCAGCATAATAAATGTGAAAATATGTTTAGAAGAGTTGCACACATTTAAACTATATTGGATTGCTTGCTATCTAGGGGAGAGGAAAGAGAGGAAGGAGAGAAAATATGAAGCACAAGGTTTTGCAAGGGTAAATGTTGAAAACTATCTTTGCATTTATTTTGAAAAATAAAAAGCTATTATAAAAAACAATTGAGCTGCCATACAAAAAAAATAAGAAAACAAAAATAAACCCCACAATATAACCCTTATTCATAGAGAGTATATATTTAAATGGGAGAAGTTGAGAAATTTGAGCAACTAGGTTGTGCCGTGGGATAAAATGCTCTGCTTGGATTCAGTAAGATTCCTTTCCTGAGTCCAAATCTCTTTTCAGAACCTTCTTAGTTGTGTGGCCTAGGTAAGCCACTTAACATTGTGTGCCTCAGTTTTCTTATCTGTAAAATAGGCCAAAGAAGTAAACACCATTTTTGCCCAGAAAACTCCACATGGAAACATGAAAGGTCAGAGAAGATTGAATAGCAACAGGAGAAGGTTGGGTGATGATGTACTTTTGTGGGAAAGAGAGAAGACATTGCAGAAATAGTGAAGATCTAAGAATGAATCAGGATAGAGTGAGGAGTAGGATTGAGCCTTCTGATCATCTGTCAGTTCCTTGTAAGGGTTTGGATTTTCCAATCATCGAGCAGATTTCTGGGTGTAGCATAATACTCACAACAACAACAACAACAACAACAATCAACAGCAATAGCTAGCACTGGTAAGGCACTTTAAAGTTTTCAAAGCCTTTTATAGAAGCTGTCTTCTTTTGTCTTCATAGTAACATTGTGAAGTAGATGTTATTATTATCTTTATTTTATAGAAACTAAGACCTGAGTGCAATAGAGTTTATCTCAGTTGCCCAGGGTCACATAGATATCTGTGTCTCTAAGACAGGTTCCCAAAACAGAACCAAACACAGGTTTCTTTTCTTCTTGCTTCTTAGCAAAAAAAGGAAGAGCTTTAACATTTAAAGAACTTCTAAATTTGTCCCCGTTTTATCTTTCCAGACTAATTTCACATTATCCTCAAATAATTCATATTCCAACTAATGCGATCTGAATGCTATTTCCCAAATAAAGCATTCTATCTATGTGTATCTTTGAACAGCCTATTCTACCATTCCTGAAAAACTTTTCTTTCCAATTCTACAATCCAAGTACCATAACCTCTGATTCTCCCAATTATCAGTACTTCCCTATTCACTTAGGAGTTATTTTATTTTGTATTTATTTATTTTTGTTGATTCCTCCCATTAAAATACTCTCTGCTGAGAGAGGATGTTTCATTTTTTCTTTGTCTTATAAGAAACTTTCATAGTACTCAGATCAGGGTGGAGCTTAATAAATGCTTATTGCATGAATGAGAAACTTTAAACATTTTTGCAACAGAGAAATAACATTTACCTTATCTTTCCTCATTTTCTTCTTCTCTCCTGGTCTATAAACCCTAGAATCCATTCCTTGAATCCATCTTGGTGAGACATGAATCACCATCTACATTCCTTGTGATGAAATGAAAGACTTTTTTCAGGTCTTGCAAATTGTTCTGCTACTGCCTCCAAGGCTTCTCCATTTCTTTCTATTTTTTCTGCTTCTATGCCCTTATAAATTTCAATGATCTTTTTTCTCATCTCTATATAGCAACACTGGGGATTTCACGTTGTTTCCTTCTCTAAGACACTGAATTTCCTATTATATATTATTCCACAATTAGGGTGAGAGATCCTGGAGAACAAGGGATTTCTTGATTTTTTTTTTAATTTGTATCTCCATCACTTAGTACAATACTTAATAAATATCATTCATTCATTCATTCATCTTTTTTCTTCCTTCATATATTCATAGTTAGTAATGTTAAATGTGTCTACTTATGAATAGTAAGCATCACTTTAGTTACATTTCTCATTCTACAATACTTACCCAGTTGCTTATGGATGTGAATATTAAAAATGCTTCTCTACTCATTTTTGACAGATGTTTTCTGTGTGAATTTATAATTAAGTAGGGATGACATTTCCCTTACACAATTTCACCAATTAAGGTGACAATCAATACAAAATACTTGCTAATAAAAACAAAAAAAAATCCACAACTAACCAACCAAACAAACAAAAAATCCATAACCAAACAAACAAACAAAAAACTTTTCTTCTACCAGAAGGCAGATGTGAGTTTAACCATTGCCACTACTTCTTTCTCAGGCCAATAAGCATAAAGGCACTAAAAAGTCCACCATTTAGTGATTCACTAAAGCCTTTAGTCACATTCTCATTGATGTGTGGTGATGAGGTGTTCTGTTTGTTATTGTGTGGGACAAGAGCAAGATTTAGCACGACTCAGTCCATGTGAATATCCTCATCTTTTTAAAAAGGTATCAATTTTGGAGTTTTTTAATGATAACAATAATGTACTTCAGTATCTTACACTTTCCTGAAAAAAAAAGATATTTTTAGAATAGGCACCAGTGATTCATTGCTATTTTATTTATATTGAATAGAATATTACTTATAATGAATAGAATAATGTATACAAGTATTATAAATTAAGACATGGCCTATAGTTAAAAGTTAAAGCAAGAGTTTTGCTGAATATAAGAAGATACTATATTTTTACAAAATGCTAAACTTAATGTTTGTAGGAAAGATCAAAGATTTTTCCCCCTTTTCAATGAATCCATAATTTTTTAAAATTAAAATATATATATATATATATATATATATATAAACATTATCTGTCCATACCAAGTTTAAAGTAATTTAAATAAGTAATTGAAAAAAATCCTTAAGCACTGTCCATATGCCAGAAACTATTCTAAGTAATGAAAAATATAACTATAAAAGAGATAGTCCTTGGCCTTAAAGAACAGGGAGAAATATTCAGAGAATGTCCAAAGAAGAACAAAATTCCAGACATGATGAATAAAACCACAGGGCAATGATGTGGCCTTTCCAGAATTCGTGATACTATTGATTTAATTGCTTTTCTCAGAGCAGAAGCTATAAAGCAAGGTTGTGGGACAACTTAACAGGAAGATGGCACTGCTTGCTGGCTGCAGCCAGTTACATGTGGTGAGTTTTGCTAATCAACATGACAAATCAACAACATAGTGCTAGAGGTCTAATTGAGCAAGTAAAGTGGCATGTGTAGTTGCATTCATTGGCATGGAGCAAAGATAGAATGATCTTTTTGCTAAATCAATAATCAGCATGGAGCTAGGACAAAAGCTGATAATTCCATTGAAAGGGTGTTGCAGCAAATTCTTACTTTTTCTCTCTCAGCTGCCACCTTTTCATTATTCAATTTTTTCCTATTCTTCTTATATAATATCTTTTCCATGATACCATTATAGGATTTGCATTCAACATAGAAGAGCAAATTTTATTTAAAAATGCCAAGCAATGTTTAACATATATCAAATTGATGTATTGAGGAAGGTGGAGGTAAGGGAGGGAAGGAGAAAAAAAATAGAACTCTAAATATTATGGAAATAAATATTAAAAAATTATCTTTACATGTATTTGGAAAATAAAATAATATTAAAAAAAGAAAAATGTCATGCAAAGAGAAGGTTTTTTCTTTCTAGCATTTTATAATAGCATAACTAGATTGTGTTGGCACAGTTAAAATATTCAGAAATATAAAATTGTGAAGAAAATGTTCTACCTTTGACAACTGAATGTTATTTGAAAGATTCTAAACAACTACAGCTAATAGTTCAGTCTGCCTTTCTTGATATAGGTCTGTTTTTGCCCTTAGCTTATATTCATTATTTTTCTTCTCATTTTTATTCCTGTATTGTATACCTCTAGTAACAAAAGGAAAAACTATAAGGTAGAAGAGAAAGAAAAGAAGAGGCAGAAGAAGAAGGGGAAGAGAAAAAGGAAGAGGAAGAAGAGAAGGAAGAGGAAGAGGAGGAGGAGGAGGAAAAGGAGGATGAGAAGGAGAATCAGGAGGAAAAGGAAGATGAAAAGGAGGAAGAGGAGGAGGAAGAAGAAGAAAATAGAAGGAGTGGGAGGAGGAAGAGAAAGAGAGGATGGAGGAGAAGGGAGAAGGAGGGGAAAGGAGAATAGAAAGAGGGAGAGGAGAAGGGGAAAAGAGGGTAGGATGAGAGAGAAGTAGAAGGGGAGGAAGAAGAAAAGAGGGAGGAAGAGGTGGAGGAGGAAGAAGATGGATCTTTTTGTTCTCTTCTCCTTTCCATTGTTAATACAGTGTAGAAGACAGAATCTGTCTTATTCTTCAGGAGAATGTGGTAATAGAGAAAAAAGACATTTTGTATTAATGTGCAGAAAGAGTGGGATGGTTGGTACTTTTTTTTTTCTTTTCTGTTTCCATCTACCATTTGGAAAAGCACAAAATTGAATGCTTACAATTCTTACGCATTTTCTCCAGTGGAGCTATGGTATTATGTGATCTTTTCTTTAATTATAATTCTCTCCTTCCAATCCCTTCTTTTCTCACATAGGAGATAGAGATTTAAACAGCCACATCCTATTAAAACAATTAGTTTATTAACAGTTTAGGAACAATATAATGACTTTCAGGTCCACAGATCTGTGATTTTTAATAAAATCTATATAAGATGAAAATCTAATACTATTTATTAAAATTATTTTATGTATTAATAAACTTAATAAAATTAAAACACTGTAGTATCCTCAATTAAGCAAATTTCTGCTTTCAGATAAAAGTTTAGCTCTTTGCCCTAATTCAATTTTTTTTATATATTTCCAACTTTCCCCTAGATTCCTGAATTCCCTTTTTCTCATGATGGAATAAGAGTACAGAAATATAATATAAATCTTCATGAATGAAGATTTTTATATGAGACAAAATCAGACTAAAGCAAATATATGTAAAATAGCTGTTATTTTTACTAGACAGGCTGTGGGAAGTTAAGTAAGAGAAAAAATAATCCTTCAGAATTTTCTTCAATCCTAGAAGAGATACTTTGCAAATGCTTAGAGAGACATGCTGGCCCACCAAAATATCTGTAATCTCTGGCCAGCTTGGCTCTCATTTCTTTCTTTCTGATAAACCATTGTATAACAATTAACATTTTGGCTCATAAAATCCTGGTGATTGGGATGAAAATATAATCTTTCCCACTGTTTATGTTGTCTCAGCACCTTCCTTTGGGTGGGTCTTAGTATCCTGCCTCCCTCAAAACCAGTAATGCTTAGATAACGTAGTCTCAGCTTTTATATAGTCTGCTCTCCTGTATACTTTCTATATCTTTAAAAAATACTAAGTATAACTCATGATAATCTCTAATTTAAAAGATCTTGATAGAAAAAAAAATCCCTGCTTTCGGCTGAAGAGAGCTTACCCCTTTGAAATACAAATCTCCGAATGCCATTAAGTTATCAAAACCCTACTAAAATAAAACTCCATTTCAAGTGTGAATGAACTGTCACATATCATACTGTTTTATCTAGCTTATTCTTATGTAAATCTATCCAAAATATTGTGTCCGACTTGTCTTAGATCATAGGTTCAAGAGTAGAATAGGTAGAATAGTAGAAAAGCCTTTATTTTTCACAAGACAAAAGACACTGTTCCTAAGATCTGTGACTGACTAGTTGTGAACCCAGCATTGCTATAAATTTACTGCAGACTATATATTTATGGGAATAGAGTTTCATAAACCCACATGTTTTATAGGAACACATTTGATGTGCCAACTAATGCTTCTTTTAGTATATGTTTATAGGACTACATAGAATAAATTCTTTTTAATTTATTTTTTCTTTAATTTTAATAAGTTTTCTTAACATGAAAGAAGATAGTTTGAAATAATAATTAGGGTAACAAAACTATTTTTTTTCCTTTTGTGCATGCATGTATGCAGATATAGATAGATATAGAGATATACATATAGACAGATATACACATATATGTATATATATATATGTTTAAATACATACATATCCATTCAAACTCACATATATGTACACATTTAGGTACAGTATGGGGTATCCATAAGGTATAAGGTATAAGGGCTTGACTATTTATTTACCTTTGGTATACAACGAGTCCCTCAATTTTTACCTGTGGTTCTAAAAAGCTGTAGCATGCTAAGAAGCAGTGGCAATATCCAAATAAAATTGTGTCAGCAAATGGGCTAAATGAGGTGGAAGGTAACTGGCAAGCTTCAAATTTGTTGGTGAATTGGGGGGGGTATTTACCCCACATATGGAAAGACTTTCAGCAAAATTAGTGAATGAGGACAATTTGTTTCAATAACCAACTGAAGGCAACTGAAGCAAAATAAACAGAAGCTGTGAAGTTTTTGGACCTTTGTCAGATATCCAAGATGTCAAGGTTCCTAATGGCATCCCAGGTCATTGCCAGTTATCCTGACATTTGTCTTGCTATTGAACTTTGAGGGATCTCAAGGAGAAAGTGAGGCTGACATTTGGTAACACTCCCTCAAATGCAATTCATGAAGAAATGAAAACATTACCCTGTGATGTCACTGATCTATAAAAATGAAGGAAAACAATAACACATATGTATGCATATACAAATATACATATTACATATGAACACATACCTCTCTTTTTCGCATAAAAATAACCATTTAAGGATATCAAGCATTCTGGTTCTAGCAGATACCTCTAACCTGTATGAAAAATATACTATTTCATAAAATCAAATTCATTTTCTCTAGTTGTTATCAAAATAGATAAAAAAATTTATCTGTGCAGCATGTTTATAAGAAAAAATCTCCAGGGCCAGGCCAGATGTATTCACAAGTGAATTCTACCAAACACTAAGAAAACAATTAATTTCAATACTATGAAAACTACTTGGAAAAATAAGTAAAGGAGTATTGCCAAATTCCTTCTATGACACAAATATGGTAGTGATACCTAAACCAGGAAGAGCCAAAACAGAAAAAGAAAATTACAGACCAATCACTCTAATGAATATTGATGTGATAATTTTAAATAAAATATTAACAAAGAGATTACAGCAACTTATCACCCAGATAATACACTATGACTAAGTGGGATTTATACCATGAATGCAGGGATGTTTCAATATCAGGAAAACTATTACTATCATCAAACAGAAATCATATGATAATCTCAATAGATGCAGAAAAATCTTTTGACAGAATATAGCACCCATTCCTATTAAAAACAAGAAAGAGAATAGGGATAAAGACAGCTTTTTTTAAAAAATAATAAGCAGTATCTATCTAAAACTAACATGCTTTAATTGAAATGGAGAGAAGTTGGATGCATCCCCAAAAAAATCAGAGGTGAAACAAGGATTCCCATTATCACCACTATTATTCAACATTTTACTGGAAATTTCGGCATTGGCAATAAGAAAAGAAAGAGAAATTAAAGGAATTGGAATAGGCAATGAGGAAATAAAACTATCACTTTTTGCAGATGATATGATGATATACTTAGAGAATTATAGAGAATGTTCCAAAAAATCTACTGAAAACAATTCCCAGCTTTTAGGAAAGTTACAGGATGTAAAATAAACCCACAGAAATCATCAGCATTTTTATATATTACCAAGAATGCTTACAAGATAAAAAGCGATTAAAAATAGAAATTCCATTTAAAATTACTGTAGACAAAATAAAATACTTGGGGGTTTACCTTCCAATAGAAACTCAAGAACTATATGAACACAACTGCAGAACACTTTCCACACAAATAAAGTTAGATCTAAACAATAGGGAAAATATAAATTGCCTCATGGGTAGAACTGAGCTAATAAAATAAAAAAAAATGACAATTCTGCCTAAATTGTTCTACTTTTTAGTGCCATATCAAACTGACAAAAAGTATTTTATAGAACTAGAAAAAATAATAACAAAATTCATCTGGAAGAACAAAAATATCAAAGGAATTAAGGGAAAAAATACAAAGGATGGTGGCTTAGCAGTACAAAATCTAGAACTATATTATAAAACAGCAGCTATCAAAAGTCTTTGGTACTGACAAAGAAATACAGAAGCATATCAGTGGAATGTATTAGATACACATGAGATAATAATCAAGAACTATAGTAATCTAGTATTTGATAACCCTTCCGAATTACAGCTTCTGAAGTAAGAGTTCACTATTTGACAAAAATTGCTGTGAAAATTGAAAAATAATGTCAGAAACTCAGCATAGACCTACACTCCTAATCCCATACCTAAATAATGTCAAAATGGGTACATGACATAAAGGATAACACCATAAACAGATTAGGATAGCAAAGGATAATTTGCCTATCAGATCTTTGGAGGGAGGAATTAATGACTAAAGAAGGACTAAAGAACATTATAAAAGGCAAAATGGGCAACTTTGATTGCATTAAATTAAAAACTTTTGCACAAAAATCAACAGAAACAAAATTACAAGGGAAATACAATACTGTGAAAAAATCTTTATAGAGAGTGTTTCTGATAAAGGTCCCATTTCTAAAATATATAAAGAACTATGTCAAATTTATAAGAACACTAATCATTCCCCAATTGATAAATAGTCAAAGGATATGAACCAATAATTTTCAGATGATGAAATTAATTTATGATCATATGAACAAATGCTCTAAATCACTATTGATTAGAGAAATACAAATAAAAACAACTCTGAGGTATTACCTCACACCTCTCAGATTTGCTAAGATGACAGGAAAAGATAATGATATATGTTGGAGAGGATGTGGGAAAACTGAGATACTAATGCATTATGATGGAGTTGTGAAATAATTCAACTATTTTGGGAAGCAATTTGGAACTATGCTCAAAGGACTATAAAACTGGGCATACTGTTTGACCCAGCAGTGCCATGACTGGATCTGTATGTCAAGGAAATTATAAAGGAGATGAAAGGACCCACATGTACAAAAATATTTGTAGCAGCTCTTTTTGGAGTAGCAAAGAATTGGACAGTGAATAGATGCCCATCAATTATGGAATGGCTGAATAAGTTTTGATTTTTAAATATAATGGAATATTATTGTGGTATAAGAAATGATGAACAAATATATTTCAGAAAAACCTTGGCTTACATCAGCTGATTTTGAGTGAAGTGAACAGAAGCAGGAGAACATTATACATTCTAATAGCAATATTGTGTGATGATCTACTATGATGAATTAGTTCTTCTCAAGATGCATTGAACCAAAACAATCTAAAGGAACTCATGATAGAAAATGCCAACCACAGAGAAATAACTATGGAGTCTTGATGCAGATCATAGCATGCTATTTTCATTTTTTTGTTATTTTTTGTTATTTTTATCTCTTGTTCTGAGACTTTTTTCACAACATGACTAATGTTGAAACAAGTTTGACTTGATTGCATATGTGTAATCTATATCTCATTGCTTGTATCTTGGGGTTGGTAGAGGAAGGTACAGAGTGACATTTGTAGATCAAAATTTTACAGAGATGAAGGTTAAAAACTATGTATGCAATAGGAAAAAATTAAATACTATTAAGCAAAAATTCATGTGGAAACTGGAACAAATGAAAAAATGAATAGTTTCCATTTTTATATTTTGGTACAAGCATCATTTTAATTGATAGAGAACCATTTCCAAAGAGTCCATTGCCCAGTGGCCAGTGTAATGGCAATGATCCAATTTTTACTTGGCTACTACACTGGTATTCAGAAAGGAAATACAATCTGTTGCTGAAACTATATTCCAAGCGATAGAATAATGGTAGCATTTTTCTTAGCTTGCAAACTATTTCCATCATATTTAAGAATCTGGATTTATCTTTATTCTGTAATGATTCATTAGAGAAGATTTGTTCATTAAATCTTAAGAGGAAAGTTGGTGGAGAGAATATGCTTTAAAAATATAAAACAACAAAATGCATTGGATTAAGCCATTTAAAGAAGCTTTGTTTGAGACCTAACATTGCTGTCTGTCTCCTATGGACTTCATCATGTTTTCCAATGAATCATAAGGACATATCTGCATAGTTACATACACAAACATACAATATGCACATATATACATATGCATATGTACATGTGTGCATTTATATGTGCATATATATCTACCAAAGAAAATTCTTTAAAGGCAGATATCAACATATATATATATATATATATATATATATATGATAACAAATATATGTAAGTGTGTATGTATATATATATACATATATATAAATCTACCATATATACCATGTATCCTATATAAAGGATTTGATATTGTGGAGACATAGGTAGAGAGAAAATTGAAGTAAAAAAATTATAAGAACCATAGGATCCTGAAGCCTCTACAGTCAGTTAATTTTGGCAATATATTAATGATACAGCTAGGTAATTCAATGTCTAGAGTGCCAGGTCTGGGTTTAGGAAGACTCATCTTCGTGAGTACAATTCTGGCCTTAGACACTTAGCAGAAGCTTTGTGACCCTGGGCAAGTCACTTAATCTTTTTTGACTCAATTTTCTCATTTGTAAAATGTATTTGTAAAATGGAATTCAAATCTTCAAATATTGAATACATCACTATCATTGAAAACAGTGGTTACATTTTGAGGTCATTTTTCATTACTTTATTAAATCTCTATGGTAATGTGCCATTAGAGAGAGTCTGACAGTTATTCCTACATTCTTTAGATCTTTTCTGTTTGACAAATATATAATTAAATTTTCATTAGATCCTTTAATAGATTCTTTTCTTTCTTTGATGTAAACTAGCTCTACAATAGGAGAAATCAGAAAAATGAGTTCCTTTAAACAACAACAACAAAAACAGTGTTTATCCATTTCCCCCATATTCCTAAATGAATTGTTAAGCTGATAGGTGTATTCCATCAATATCCACAGAGTGTCAAGGTATTTTGAGCACAGTTTCTAGTGGTATATGGTCCACACATTATGGATATTTTAGCAGAGAATAAAAGAAAATGGTTGCAAAGGATGAGAAGGTATGAATGATTTGTGAAAGAGATAATTAAATTGTAAATAGAATTTGGAACTGAAGTCAGAATTTTCTTGGTTTGAATTCTGTCTCAAATACTTAGTAACTGTACTATGGGAAAGTAACATAACCTCTAAGGTGCCTTTTATTTATGATAACATGAAACTTTTTGAGATTTTTTACATGTAAAATGGGACTAATGGTGTAACCTACTTTATGGGATAGTTAAGAGCATCAAATGAAATAATGCATGTAAAGTGCTTTGAAGAAATAAAAGAATTATATAAATGTTATTATCATTATTACCCATATCCATAGTCAAAATGACTTGTCCAAGATCATATGGAAGAGCTGATATTCAAATTCAGGTCCTGTGAGACCAACATCCTTAATAGGATCAGTGTCAGGAATCTCAGATATCATTGAGTACAACTTCTTTTTTTTTAGATATCAAAAAAATGAAATTCAGAATGACATTTTCCCTGTAGCAGCTTTGCTTTGACTCCAGGGAACATCATACCTCTCCCAGGATAAAATGATCATATCTCATAATCATATAGCTTGCCTCAACTTAGGATCAATACTTTCTGAATTTCCTCGTTTCCTTTCTTTTCTGATTGGAAGGCTACATGGTAGAGCTATAAATTTCTCCCTAAGCTTTCCTTTATAGAACGCTCAGAACTTCCCAGCTAACTGTTTTCCATCAATGTTTCTGCCTGGTTCCTACCCCACAGAATATCATATTGCCTGATCCCTTCATGCTTATAGCTTCCTGTCTTTTTTCTAATTTATATCTTCAATACTTAATATAATGCTTGGCACATAGCAGGTGTTTAGTAAATGCTTACCTAATTGATGTAAACTTGAATTGGAGAGTTTACAAATGTCTGAGAAGGAATTTGAACACAGATCCTCTTGAATCTAAGTAAAATGCCCTATAAACTTAGCCATGTTGCTTCTCATATTCCATACCTCTGATTCATTCTATAGCTTCATCTTGAATGCTGCCTATCAGGAATTTTTTTTGACCAAAGCAATTTATAAAACCCATCCTAGTTTATGGTATTTTGAACATAAACTCATTGGATTTTCATCAGTCAAGTCAGATCAATGTACTTAACTTATGTACTTAATTATGCACCAGACATTGTTCTGAGTGCTGAAAATATAAAGGAAAAGAAGGAAAATAATACCTACTCTCAAAGAGCTTA
This sequence comes from Myrmecobius fasciatus, assembly GCA_023553655.1. NCBI lineage: Eukaryota > Metazoa > Chordata > Mammalia > Dasyuromorphia > Myrmecobiidae > Myrmecobius > Myrmecobius fasciatus. The sequence continues at coordinate 20,343 of JAJPUD010009504.1, forward strand.
AACTCTAAAATACAAGAACAACTGTATGCAAAAAAAATATGAATTTGAAGTGATATTGTTAATCATTAGCAAAAATGGGAATCAGGAAAGGCTTTTAGCAACAGGTGAGATTGTAGCTGAGAATTGAAAAAAATAGAGATAAGCTGTAGGGAATTGTGATTTTTATTTTTAGAAAATTCCAAGTGTAGGAGAAAGCCAAGGAAAATGCCAAGAGTCAGAAAATGATTACAAAAAAATAGTAAGGACACAAGTGTCACTGAATCACAAAGTATCTGTGATCATCACAGAGCAAGATATAAGAAGACTGAAAAGAGAAGAAGACCAGGGTAGGAGGAGTCTTAAAAGACAAACACAAAATTGTATTGTTGAGAATTGGAAGATACTGCAGTGTATTAAATGGAGGAGGGGATAGCATAGCCAGATCTACACTGTAGGAAGATCAGTTTGAGAACTGCATGGAAAACAGACTGAAGTTGGCAGATGTTTGAGACAAGGAGAACAAGAAGAATATTACAATAGTTCAGATGTAAGGTGATGAAGGCCTTCAGTATAGTAATGGCATTGTCAGGAGAGTAAAGGACCACTGAGGAGAATGCCCATAGTAATTGAATCTTGTATACATAAAATAAGATTATTATTTAATATCATGATTTTTCTATAATTTTTTCTTAGAATCATTTTTCAGAGTTCTTGAAGAAATATATATGTATATATGTATTCATATAAATATATACACAATACATATTTACATATACATATTTGCACAAATAAACATAACTATGCAATATATGTATATATGTGCCTATGTCTGTGTATATATGTATAAACTCAGATCCCATTTGCAAATAATAGATACCCTATAAAATGCAGATTTGCCAAATGCCATATGAACACTGAACAGATAAAATCACTTATTTTGAAAGCAAACATCCTTGATTTTAATAGCATGATTGAAAGCAGTTTAACCTTCAATGGAAAATTCATCTTCTAGATGAGAATTGCTTAGAAAAAAATGATAATCTTTTCAACAAACTCAGTCTCATGAGAAGCATTATTTTTAGAGACTTGGCAGCAGGAATGGAAGTTTAAATTCTAAGCCCTCAAGCAAAACTTTCAGAAATGGGACACACACTCTGTTAATTGAAAAATCTCCAGTGGAGAAGGACTTTCCTTGGTGACTCCCTCTGTAAGCCAGGCATTGCCTGCATGGGATTGGCACTTCCTACACTACACTACAACTTCCTCTTTCCTTCATTAATTCTGGCTCCTCTCCTTGGGTTCCCTGTACAGTTCGGATTCAGTTCACCAAGCCCTTGCTCACTCTATGCATGACTTTATGAATCTGGACTCATAGATATGAAGTAGAGAGGTGGAACAGTGGAGAGAATGCTGAATATGGAGTCTGGAAAATCTGAAACTTACTAGCTGTATGACCCTGGCAATTCACTTAATTTCTGTCTGCCTCAGTTTCCTCAACTAAAAAACAGGGATTATAATTGAGTCTATTTCCCAGGGTTGTGAGAATAAAATGAGCTGATATCTGTAACATTTATAAATCACTTAAAGTGATATGTAAATAGAAGCTATTATTATTATTATCATTACCATTCTTATTAACTGGAAATCTTTGAAAAAGCTCAACATCACAAAGACATAACGGAGCAGTTAAAAATTCAAAGTTAAAAATATTTCAAAATATTAAATTATATTTGATCAGAATAAAACCATTACCCTAGAATATTGAGGTCAGGGAGAGTTTTGAAGAACTTGCTAAACCACAGTGGGCAAGTGGTTATTTCATTTTCTATTCCAGTTTTAAATTAGGTTTCCCAAAAGAGGCAAGAATAAATCCTGGAAATAACAGTCGCACATCTTAATGTTCTTCATTAAATCCAGTGTTTGATTTTTCTTTTTCAAAAACATAGGCCAACATCGATTTCAATATTTGAACCAAAAAATGCATTAAAAAGCTTTGAGGCTATTTGTAACAAACACTCTTCCCATATTTATGTCACTGTATCATGTTGGATGGAAGGCTATTTAATTGTGTGTATTCCATTAGTTCCTCTAATTCTGTTTGTAATAGTGAAGGCTAGCAGTAAAAATCTAAAAGCTGCTTTGATCTGCAGTTATTAGCTAGAGGGTACTCCAAACTTGGATTTAAAGCTATGTATTGTATAAAGCTGCTGTCCAATGAAAAATCCTCAATTACCTTAAGAGCTTGCTTTCACTATGCTTTTACATTTAAAGGCCTTTCTCCTTTTTCAAAATTTCAGCTTCCATACTACTGAAGGGAGGGGGACTTTAAGCAATTATTTATGATGCCATTACCTCATGCTAATTTTCTACTCAGCAAAGTTGCAGTTACTTGAAGACCAAGAAGCATGATCTTGTTGAACTTGGACCTTCATTTGACTACAATAATCAATAAAATACAATCCCCCTGGGAAACATTTCTTCTTCTTGGATTTGATGTATCCTTCACCTAGTTCCTAGTTTAAAAAAAAAAGTGAAAGCCAAACAGTGCTCCAACAATTCTACATTTGGATTACTGGATTGTGTCTGGCAAGATCATGAAAAGTTACTGATTTCTTATTAAACACTATTAAAATGAAAAAAAAGTTTCTGTTTAATTTCTTCATAAGGAAAATGAGAGAGTTGGACTATATGAAAGTTCTTTCTAGCTCCAAGAACATAATCTTATGATCTTCTTATTTAGACCAAAGAAAAATGACAGGCACTATGTGTTTTTACATGTATTCCATATGGCCTGTTAAAGGTATCACATTAATTTTCCCAGTAGTACCAAGAGGTCTTAAATATATTAAAAAACCAACCAACCAACCAAAAAAAAATCCAAATACATCCTTCTATGCACTTGGGAATACTTGACACTTGGGCATGTTAGAAAATTTACAATGTGTCTAATATAGATGTCCTTTATAATTTTTAAAAATCATTTGAAAATGGGACAATACCAGAAGTGAAAAATATATTTTATAATATTTTTCACAGAATGAATTATTATTAATATTTAATTCAATTCAATAAACAATCATTAAAGATATATGTCAGGTATTTCTAGGTGTTAGTGTTAAAGACAAAAACAAAATCTCTCTTACCCCTTCAATCTTTATTGTTGTCTCTATTTCATATGACTATATTTCTAGGTAATATAGATAAATGTCTATACATATGAGACACAAGATGGTGGAACAAACAAAGAGCTATTCTAAGAGTCTAGAAGATCGGGAATAAAAATTGCCTGTAACATACTAGCTAGGTGATCTTTGAAATTACTTAAGTTATCAATGTCGAATAATATTTATAACTATACATTGAAGAATATTTGCTAGTCCACAGTGGGTTATGGATGTTAGTTACTTTTGTCACTGGTACAAAGGAAATCACAGGTCTAGAGATATACATATGTGTATATACACACATATGTGTATATTATATACATATATGTTCATGTGTATATGTGTACTCATATATTTAATCCTTATATATTATATGTTATACCCTAATTTTAAAGCACATATATTGCTCCCTTGAAGGGAGCTGGAAATTTCCTTCAGTAGAAAAAAAAAATAACATAGAATTGGATTTCAAACACATTTCCACCATTCAATGCCTTAATGACATTGCATTAATTACTCTACCTCTCTCTAGATCTCAGTTTTTTCATCTGTAAAAGAAAGATGGGCAGTAGTTAGAGTGGATAGAATGCCAGGCTTGGAGTCAGAAAGACTCAACTTCTTGAGTTAAAATCTGACCTCTGATGTATACTAGCCATGTGATACTAAGCAAGTCACTTAAGACTGACTCAGTTTCCTCATCTATAAAATGAGATGGAGAAATAAATGGCAAACCACTTTAGTATATTTGCCAAAAAACAAACAAACAAACAAAAAAACCAAAATTTTAAAAACCTGGATAAGGTCTCAAAGAGTAGGACATGACTGAAAGTAAAACAACAAAAAAGAAAGATATTGGATGCTAGGTGATATCTGAAGTTTTTCCGGCTCTAAATGTGTCATTCTGTTTAATAGTGGTATGATTTTGGAGAAAAACTATTTCAGCTCTCTGATTAGCTTCCACTTCTAGGGTAATTGAGAGCTGTGGAGAATGCTAAGAATAAGATATAGTCTGAACTCTTGTAGAATTTTAGTTAGTTATGGAGAGTAATGATAGATAGACCAATAATTACTCATAGGATATAATATGAAGATAAAAAAGACATGGCAAAAATGGGTTTTTATGAGCTTATAGGAAGAAAAAATTCACACTCACACCGGGATAAGGGAGGAAGAAGATGGAGGGGATGTTGAAGAGAGTTAGGGGAAGAGTCATGTGGAAGTTGCAACTGGGCTGAAAAGATTGGTAGGAATTCTCTTTGAGGAACTAAAGAGAAGAACATTACAGACAGAGAAGAAATAGGTGCACTCAGCATAGGCAATTCCTTTCTACAACACCCTTATTCTTGGAATATTTTTTTCTGGGATAGTCTGAATTTCAATTAAAGAAAATAGACTTTTAATGAAGCTTTGTGCAAAAAAATATTCTTTGGCAGCCGTGTGTTCCATTTTCACTTACAGAAAATATGACCCCTCTGTCTACCTCCTAAAACCTTAATAAAACTCAGCTGTATTCTATGCAATAAATGTGTTCCTGAAAAATCTTATGTAAAGACTCTTTTAAAATAGAATTATATTTTAAATGTACCAGGGGAACTTACTATTTAAAGAACTCTTATTATGACCCATTTTAGAAGGTATAGAATATTTCTGTAAAGGAAGGGATCAACCTCCAATTTATTTTTTGTATAAATCTGGATTTTCCTATATCAAGTTTGTTTAAAAAAAGATCAACATGTACTGACAGGCAGAATGACTAAATGAGGCCATTCCTATGACCACTGTGATACTGCATTGATCCTCTTCAAGTTCAGGAGAGTAAAACAGTACATTAATAACTAGATCCAGTAAAAATCATCAATCAATAGCATAGAATAGTAATTTTCCAAAAATCAGTTTAATATTGCAACTAAGGAAATAATGATGGACTATATTGCATTCAGATGTCCTATTTCCATAACTTTTCTTTTAGGATTTCTTATTCATCTTTAAAAATGAACAATGAGTTTGGATAAAATCAAGCCCAGTTGACTTCATTCAGTCAATAATTAATGTTATTCAATGCCTATTTTGTGCCAGATACTGTGCTAACTATTTGAAAATGAGAAAATGTATTTCTTGATCTTGAGTAACTTACAATCTAATGGGGAGGTAATTCCTCATTTCCTTCCCTTTTATCTACTAAAATGACCATCACCCAAATTCCAGTCCTCATTACCTCTTCCTTGTATGATGCTAATAGTCTCTTCATTATTCTCCTATTATTGTCTGTTCCCCACCCCCCAATAAAATATGCTTCCTAAAACTGCCCAAAAAATCTTTCCAATATACATTAATGGCCACATCACTCTGCTGCCCACATAGATTTAGTGACTTCCCATTGACAGAGAAAATTAAATGATAGAATTGATAATACACAGGGTTTAATGTCAGGAAGACCTGAATTTTAATATTTCCTCTGAAATTTGCTAGCTTTAAAATTTTAAACAATTAACTTAATTTCTCTCACCCTTGGTTTCCTCATTGCCAAAAAAGAAATACTAAATGGGACATACTTCACAGGATTGTTTTGTAAATAAAATTCAATGAGTTAATACATATAAAATGCTTTGTAAATCTTAAAGTTTTGAGTTTTTTTTAAATATTAGCTGTTCAGTGTCTCTACAGTGTTTGTATCCCAAAGAGATCATAAAAAGGTTTGAGAACTCACAAATGCAAAAATGTTTATAGCAGCAGCCCTTTTTGTAGTGACAAAGAATGGGAAACTGAATGAAAGTTCATTATTTAGAGAATGGCTGAATAAGTTATGGTATATGAATGTAACAGAATATTATTGTTCTATGAGAAACTATCAGCAGACTGATTCAGAAAGGCCTGCAGAAACTTAAATAAACTGATGATAAAAGAAGTGAGTATAAAAAAAACCCCAACAATATTGTACACAGCAACAACAAGATTATGTGATGAACAACTGAGAGAGGTATGTAGTTCTTTTCAATAATAAGGTGGTTCAGGCCAATTCTAATAGGCTTTAAAAAATATGGGTATTTCCTTTTTTATAAAAACTTTTTATTTTCAAAACATATGCATATTTTTTTCACATTAACCCTGCAAAACCTTGTGTTTTAATTTTTTCCCTCTCTCCTCCCCACCCCCTTCCCTATATGGCAGGTAATCCAATTTATGTTAAACATGTACAATTCTTCCATACGTATTTCCACAAATATCATGCTACACAAGAAAAAGTCAGATCAAAAGGAGAAAAATGAGAAAGAAATTCAATAGTGTGATGGAGAGAGCCACTTGCATCCACTATGCAGGACTATGGGAATAAATATGGATCACAACTTAGCATTTTCATCATTTTTTAGCATTGTTGTTTGCTTGCTTGTTTTTTTTGTCATTTTTTTTCCTTTTACATCTGATTTTTCTTGCACAGCATGATAAGCATGGAAATATGTTTAGATGACTTGTATATATTGTGTATATATATATATATATATATATATATATATATGGGTGTATGTGTGTATATGTGTATATAACTAGCCTTTGGTGGGTAGCATGGTGGCCCAGAGGATAAAGCTTTAGACCTGTAGCCAGAAAGATCCAAGTTCAAATCTGGTCTCATACATACTAGCTATATGACTCTGGGCAAGTCAACTTAACTTTGTGTACTTCAGTTTCCTCATTTGTAATATGATCTGAAGAAGGAAATGAAAAACCACTGTAGTATCTTTGACCAGAAAACCTCCAAAATGGAGTCACAGAGTACTGGCCACAACTGAAATGATGGAACAATAACAAACTTTTTGTGCTGGTGAATGCAAGCTAAATGCCACCCTTCCTTCAGAGCGATTTGGGAAGAATCATGTTCCTGAAATAAAAATTTTTGAGAAGTGTCAGATAGAAGTGTTTGGAAATTGGAGATTCCTCAGTTTCCAATAGTTCTGGGCCTTTCCTTTCTCTCCTTCAACTAGGCTGCTGGAAGAAATAGTAGTCCTTCTGCTCCCACAAAGGAAGGAGAGTCCATTTTGAGATTGTGTAGAACAGATATGATCTCAGATTGTCTCTATCTTTACCAAATTTGAGCTTCATTTGCAAATTTTAAATCCTATACATGCAAACTCTTAACTCCAATATAAGAAACTGTGATTCCAAGATAACAAAGAAACACAAAACTATTCACTCACTTCCATGGACTCACAATATATATCATTGTTACAGATACTTCCTCCAACAGACTTCAAAATATGGAGAATTCAGATCATACATTGATTATGAAGATCTACAACTTTTCTCATTTGCAATCTCACATATTTCTGTTAAAGAGGACTCATCCAACATTCTGTAGGCATTATTTTACATTGATTCTTAACTATATTTTAATGTAATTGATTTTATTTGTAAAATATTTACATTAGAAAATGTAATGTGAGGTGTTTGAAAGCATTATTCTGAAGAATCAATAAGTTTCACTAGGAAGTCCTTGGTATCCATGGAACAAAAAAAATTTAAGAATTGCTTTTACCATGTAGCTATTAACATAACACTGTCTGTCTACTGTTAACTCTTATTTGGCTTATAATAGTAGCCCTTTCATGAACTATTTGAAAGGTTGTAGATCTTCTTGAAAAGGCTTTCATTCTATTTCATCAAAGCTATTGATTGATCATCAAAACAGAGATCATTAAGATCATTTAAATAAAGGCAGTAACATAGTTCAATTTAACCAGGGCATTGTCTGTCAAAAGTAGGAGCATCTGGAGAACTTTATAATTCATAAAAAAAACCTTCTTTATTCTCTATTTGTTTTCTGTGACAGAATCAAATTCCTCTGGCAAGCATCCATCTGTTGTTCAAAGGTTTTTCTTGATGTTTCCAATTGATATATCAATGAATAAAGTTGTCACTAATGTTGCATATATTGAAGGAGAACCTGGACTGCATTGTTCTCTATTGGATCAAATATTTTAAACAAAAAAAGTTACAACAGTGGAATCTTTTATTATAGGCACTATTTATTCAATAATATAAACATGTAGAAATATTCAGTTTACAAAAGTATCCAAATTCTTTTTTTGTGTGTTTTGATAATAGGTGCCCCTAATACTTTTAAGGATAGATCTTTCTCATAAAATCTTTTGAGAGATAAGAATGTAGTTATTTAATAGAAAGTCCTCCATAAGCTCAAGCAAAGTGAAATATTCTGTGTGCATAATAATAGCAAAGATGTGAGAGGCTTAATGATGAATGATTTTGCTATTTTCAGAAGTACAATAATCTAAGATTACTCTGAAGGAGTTATGATGAAGAATTCTATCCATGTCCAAAGAAAGATGTGATTGTGTCTGAATACAGACTAAAGCCTACTTTTTTTTTCTTGAGGGTTTTTTTTGAGGGGGAGCAGAGATTTAAGTTTTCTTTTGCAATATAACTTTTATGGAAATGCTTTCCAAAATTTCACATGAGCCTTCTTGATGGGCATGGGATGAAGAGAGAAAATCTGGAACTTAAATTTTTAAAATCAAATGTTAAAAAAGATTGTTTAACATGTAACTGGAATAAATAAAAATATTAAAACAAAACAAAAGAAAATATGCATTTTAATTAGATATTATTGAAGACTGTTTAATCACCCTTAGTTTTATTTCATTTAACTTATATTTATTGTTTTACATAAACTTATTTCCAAAAAAAAATTTCCTATTTCTCTAAACAGGGAAATAAACGCTCCTTTGAAACAGATAAACAAGGAAAAGGGAAAAAGAGCAATTTAGTAAAATCAAAAATACCCATAGTTAATGCACCAACCAAGTTCCAAAGCAAACGCAATATCATAGACCTTATTTCTTTACCTTACAAAGAAAAGAAAGAAGGACATTTTGTCATATCTTCTCTTAGGCCAAGCTTGGTTGGTCATTAAAATTATACTTTCCCTATATTTTACTAAAGGGTACCATAGACAATGAAGCGTTATCAATACTAAACATATATGCACCAAGTGGTATAGCATCCAAAATCCTAGAGGAGAAACTAACAGAGATGCAAGGAGAAATAGTACAACTATACTAGTGGGGGATCTCAACCTTGCTCTCTCAGAATTAGATAAATCAAACCACAAAATAAATAAGAAAGAAGTTCGGGAGGTAAACAAAATGTTAGAAAAGTTAGGTATGACAGATCTCTGGAGGAAATTGAATGGTGATAGAAGGGAGTATACTTTTTTTCTCAGGGGTTCATGGAACTTATACGAAAATTGATCATGTGGTAGAGCATAAAAACCTCAAAATCAAATGCAGAAAAGCAGAAATAGTAAATGTATCCTTTTCAGATCATGATGCAATAAAACTCACATGTAATATAAGGCCAGGAGAAAATAGACCAAAAGTTAATTGGAAATTAAATAATCTAATCCTGAAGAATGAATGGGTGAAAGAGCAAATTATAGACACAATCAGTAACTTCATCCAGGAGAACGACAATAATGAGACAACATACCAAAATTTGTGGGATACGGCCAAAGCGGTTATGAGGGGTAACTTTATATGTCTAGATGCTTATTTGCATAAAATAGAGAAAGAGATCAATGAATTAGGATTACAATTAAAAAAACTAGAAAAAGAGCAAATTAAAAACCTTCAATTAAATACCAAATTGGAAATTCTGAAAATAAAAGGTGAGATTAATAAAATTGAAAATAAGAAAACTATTGAATTAATAAATAAAACTAAGAGTTGGTTTTATGAAAAAAACAACAAAATGATAAGCCTTTCGTTAATTTGATCAGAAAAAGGAAAGAGGAAAATCAAATTGTTAGTCTCAAAAATTAAAAGGGAGAACTTTCCTCCAATGAAGAGGAAATTAGAGTAATAATTAGGAGTTTCTTTGCCCAACTTTATGCCAATAAATTTGATAATCTAAATGAAATGGAGGAATATCTACAAAAATATAGATTGCCCAGGTTAACAGAAGAGGAAATGAATTATTTAAATAGCTCCATTTTAGAAAAAGAAACAGAACAAGCTATTAATCAACTCCCTAAGAAAAAATCTCCAGGGCCAGATGGTTTTACATGTGAATTCTACCAAACATTCAAAGAACAATTAATTCCAATACTATACAAACTATTTGAAAAAATAGGGACAGAAGGTATACTACCAAATTCCTTCTATGATACAGATATGGTGCTGATAGCTAAACCAGGTAGGGTGAAAACAGAGAAAGAAAACTATAGACCCATTTCCCTAATGAATATTGATGCAAAAATTTTAAATAAGATTTTAGCAACGAGATTACAGAAAGTGATCTCCAGGATAATACATCTTGACCAAGAAGGATTTATACTAGGAATGCAGGGCTGGTTCAATATCAGGAAAACTATCAGCATAATCAGTTATATTAATAACCAAACTAACAAAAACCATGATTATCTCAATAGATGCAGAAAAAGCATTCGATAAAATCCAACACCCTTTCCTATTAAAAACACTAGAGAGTATGGAAATAAATGGGCTTTTCCTTAAAATGATTAGTAGCATCTACTTAAAACCATCAGCAAGCATCATATGTAATGGAGACAAACTAGAACCATTCCCAATAAGATCAGGAGTGAAACAAGGCTGCCCAGTGTCACCATTACTATTTAATATTGTATTAGAAATGTTAGCTTTGGCAGTAAGAGAAGAAAAAGAGATAAAAGGAATTAGAGTAGGTAATGAAGAAACTAAATTATCAGTCTTTGCAGATGACATGATGGTATACTTAGAGAACCCTACAGACTCAACTAAAAAATTACTAGAAACAATTCACAACTTAAGCAAAGTGGCAGGATTCAAAATTAATCCACATAAATCATCAGCATTTTTATATATTACCAACAAAGTTCAGCAGCAAGAGATAGAAAAAGAAATTCCATTCAGAATAACCGATGATAGCAAAAAATATTTGGGAATATATCTGCCAAGAAAATGTCAGAAACTATATGAACTAAATTACAAAACACTTCCCACACAAATAAAATTACACCTAGTCAATTGGAAAAACATCAAGTGATCATGGGTAGGCCGAGTGAATATAATAAAAATGACAATACTACCCAAACTAATTTACTTATTTAGTGCCATACCAATCAAACTCCCAAGAAACTATTTTACAGATCTAGAAAAAATAGTAGCAAAGTTCATTTGGAAGAACAAAAGGTCAAGAATTTCAAGGAAATTAATGAAAAAAAGACAGATGAAGGTGGCCTTGCTATACCAGATCTAAAACTATATTATAAAGCAGCGGTCATCAAAACCATTTGGTACTGGCTGAGAAATAGAGCAGTCAATCAGTGGCATAGAATAGGATATCAGGACAAGCTAGGCAATAACGTTAGCAATTTAGTCTTTGATAAACCCAAAGACCCCAGCTTTTGGGATAAATACTCACTATTTGGCAAAAACTGCTGGGAAAATTGGAAACTAGTGTGGAAGAAATTAGGGCTTGATTCACACCTAACACCACACACCAAGATAAGATCGAAATGGGTCCATAATCTAGATATAAAGAGTGATATTGTAAGCAAATTAGAGGAACGTATTATAGTTTACCTCTCAGACCTGTGGAGATGGAATAAATTTATGTCCAAAGAAGATCTGGAACTCTTAATTGAATACCAGATAGATAATTTTGATTATATTAAGGTAAAAAGTTTCTGTACAAACAAAACTAATGCAGACAGGATTAAGAGGGAAGCATCAAATTGGGAAATCATCTTTACATTTAAGGGCTCTGATAAAGGTCTCATCTCTAAGATATATAGAGAATTGTCTCATATTTATAAGAATTCAAGTCATTCTCCAATTGATAAATGTTCAAAGGATATGAACAGACAATTTTCAGATGATGAAATTAAAACTATTTATAATCATATGAAAAGATGCTCCAAATCACTTTTGATCAGAGAAATGCAAATTAAGACAACTCTGAGGTACCATTATACACCTGTCAGATTGGCTAAAATGACAGGAAAAGATAATGATGAATGTTGGAGGGGATGTGGGAAGACTGGAACACTGATGCATTGTTGGTGGAGCTGTGAACGGATCCGACCATTCTGGAGAGCAGTTTGGAGCTATGCTCAAAAAGTTATCAAACTATGCATACCCTTTGACCCAGCAGTGTTTCTATTGGGCTTATATCCTAAAGAAATCATAAAAGAAGGAAAGGGCCCCACATGTGCAAGAATGTTTGTGGCAGCTCTTTTTGTAGTGGCTAGAAACTGGAAACTGAATAGATGCCCTTCAATTGGAGAGTGGCTGAATAAATTATGGTATATGAATGTTATGGAATATTATTGCTCTGTGAGAAACGACCAGCAGGACGATTTCAGAGCGGCCTGGAGAGACTTGCATGAACTGATGCTGAGTGACGTGAGCAGAACCGGGAGATCATTACACACGGCAACAACAATATTATATGAGGATCAGTTCTAAGGAACATGACTCTCTTCAACAACGAAATGCTTCAAAGCAATTCCAATTTTTCAGTGAAGAAATCCATATACACCCAGAGAGAGGGATGTGAAATGTGGACCACAACATAACATTTTCATGTTCTCTATTGAGGTTTGCTTGCATTGTATTTCCTTTATCGGATTATTATTTCTTGTAGATACGATTTCTCCTGCACAAAAAAAATGATGTATGGCAATAACTATACATATATTTGATTTCTTAAGTATTCTAACATAATTATCATGTAGTGGATATCCTGCCATCTAGGGGAGGGGTGGGGAGTAGGGGGGAAAAATTTGTAACAGAAAGCTTTGTAAGGGTTAATGTTTAGGAATTACCCATACGTATGTTTTACAAATAAAAAGTATTAATAAATTTAAAAAAATTATAGTTTCCTTCCTTCATTTTTTTGTTCTGGTGTTTCTTCCTTTCCCTTCTTTTCTCTTCTCTTCCCCTCCCTTCCCTTCCCTTTTCTCTGCTCTTCCATTCTCTTTCCTCTTCTCTTCCCTTAACTCATCCCTTCCTTTCCATTCTTTCCTTCCTTCCTTCCTCTCTTCCTCCCTTCCTCCCTCTCTTTTCCCTTTTTTCTTTATTCTTTCTTTCAAAGTTTCTTTCTTTCTTTTCTTTGTTTCTTTCTCTTTCATTTTCCACTCTTGATATTTTTTAAATATTTGTATTATCATTTGTGACTTATTTTTACATATTTATTTTTCCCTCTTTGAAATATTTTTTAAACCAGTCTCTCCACATTATGTAATCACCAGCACTTGTTTTGGTTCAGCTGCATATTCTAAATTTTTATTTATGTATACCATTTCCAGGTCCTCTTTTAACATAAAAAGAACTGAAAAGTTAAAGATAAAACATGGTGGTTCCACTATTTATGATGATTTTTTTTTGCCAAGAAGCTGACAAATTTATTCTATTTTGTCTACTTGATGTAACCATTCTGGTTTTATTTTTTAAATAGCCTCAAAAAGATCTCACTTAAATGTACCTCATGGAAAAACTAAGCAGACATATTCCCCTCTATCACTTCTCAATGTTTTATGAGGCAATACAGCCATCCTCTTCTGTAACATCTTTCCAATTAGCTTAAATTCTAAAGTAGTCTTATCCATAGCAGTCCTGTATTTCTTCCTGACAAAGATATAAAGTATTTGATGACTTAGTTGGTTTCTACCCTCTTTTAACTTGTACGTTTTGGTGGTTGCTTTACTTTGGTTAAACTTCTCTAAGAGATGCTGATTATTTCAAATTTACTCAAAGCTTTACCCCCATCATTTCATTTTCATTTTCTTTATTTTGGGGAATATTGGGGACATTTAAACAAAATATTATATTGATGTATTGATTTCAGTATGGAATTATGAACAAAATGCTTGAATTGGAGTCATGGAGACCTGAATTTTATTCATGACTGAAGTTTAAACAGTCCTTTACAAACTTTTTTCTTTTATTCTTGATAAGTAGATGCTGTTATTCCTATTTTATAGATAGCCAGACATGAAAGTGACTTCTCCAGGTCACACATCTAGTAAATGGCTGAGGACACAATAAAACTCTTAAGTCTTCCTAACTCTTGTTTTAGTGTTCGAGAGAACAACATTATATCACTTAGTTGAGAGTAGTCTATAAGTTCTTGATTTCTGTTTCTTAAAATTGAGCCTTATTTTGGAGTGTGTGTGTGTGTATGTGTGTGTGTGTGTGTGTGTGTGTAGAGAGAGACAGAGACAGAAACAGAGAGACAGAGAAAAAGGGAAGTAAAGAAGAGAGGGAGGAAGGCAGAGGAGAGAGGAAGAGAGACAGAGACAGAGGAGGGAAGGGAAGAAGAGTGAGAGAGCATTTACTCCAAAGATCATTTTTGCAATGAAAGCATTTAATGCTAAGATGAATACTAATTCAAAAGGATCTTTTTGAGCTCTTCATAAAATGCTCTCATCCTCTTATTCCCTGTAGTATATGGTAACATATAAACTATAAATACCTTTCTGATAGTCCTTTTGTTGATAATCATGATCACTGAAAGATAAGATTATCAAAAATACTAGGAATAGTCTTTCTTGCCATTTACTATGACACAAATTTATTATTTTCCAGTTTTGTTTATAGTATGAATGCCAATGTAATTTTCAAAAACAGTGGTTAGTTTGTAAAGGTGAAATTTATTATTTATTAAATAAATAACACTTTCCTATAGAATGAAGGATATATTGACAGCTAATTAAGATTTAAAGATAGTTTCCCCCCACCAAGGGAGGAGTCAGACCAAAAATGTACATTTTATTGAATGTTTTCTGAATTAGGATTTTTTTTCCCAGTAGGTGTGGTAAGAAAGAGTTCTTTGTTTAGGCCAACTTGTTAGTTTATACATTTATAAGCTATTCTGTATATCTTTGCAAAAGTTTATAATGTCAATTCAAAAAATTCTGTTCAGTCCTTCACTTCAATTTGATTGTATAGATCTTGCCATATTCTCTGGAGACCTCAACTGCATTATCCTACTGAGTGTCTCCTTCTTGCAATTTCATTGTAGGGATGAGAATAATTTCACTCTAGAGGATTCCTTCTACTTGGCTAATAGAGAAGGCTTCAGACATCATCATGATTCTTAGGGAAAAAGCATCTTTGCTAAACTAGGCCAATTAGAAAGCAGATAAGATAATTTACTCTTAAGTGGTAGAATAAATTGTGAGCAACCCTAAATGTGTGTACCAAGTGAAAAATAAATGTTTTATTAGGAAGAAACAAACAAAGATAGATAGTTTGAGAGCTTTACTGGTTCCCTTCTTTCTTGTATGGAAACTAAATTGAGATTTTATGATGCAGAAGCTAGGTTTTTTTTTGTTAATCCTAATTTCCTGTTCCTCTCTCCTATATTCCAGAAAGTGCTACATGTGGTCATATAATAAAATAAAAAAGTCATTATTTGTATTATGGGAAGAAGAAAAAAAGAAATAATAGAAAAATGAATGTATATGTAAGCTATATATTCAATATTTATAGGAGAAGACTTTGAAGGTTTTTTTGTAATGTTTTTTTTAAATATTATAAGGACTAATGTTTATTCAATTGCAATCTAAGGAAGAAACTAATATATACCCACATGTCACAGAGTTCCTTTAAGGTCCAGAGAGATGAAATTGATTATCCAAAGATAAATAAGATAGTCAATCAATGCTAGAGCTAGGAAGCTAGGATTGGAACTCATATTTCTGACTTCCAAATACAATTTTTCTTCTAATATGATTTGTTTCCTTACAGTAGGACTTATAGAAGAATAATACACTATAATATTATTATGAATCTATGGTCTCACTAATGTAGGTACTCCCTCCAAAGAAAGAGAGCCCAAATTATCTGGATCCAGCCTTCCAATGTAGTTCTTGCCTATGTCTTCCTGTACATTGACCATAGGATTTTACCAAAACACTAAAAGTATTCCTCATGTTCTGAATCACTGAGATCACAAGCCTATTGATGGGTCAAATGGGCTGTCCAAGGACTTTCCCTGCCATGCGCCATGAGATTAATCTTCTTTCTCATGTGTACGTTTTTGATGATATCTTTTACACCACTTCACTTAAATGGGAATTTTTTTTGCAGTTTTATGAAAACTGTAGATGATGTGAACCAGCAAACAACACAGAGCCTATGAACAAATACTTAACCAAAAAAAATCATATTTCTTCTCCAGTATGAAAAGGGAAAAATAATATTTTACATGGATTTTCCAGATTGTAGAAACACTTCACCTTTAACCTTGTGATGTGGAATAACTGTATTCAACTATAAAATATTGTTTTTGATATACAGATTGAATATACAACTAATAAAATTTGTTTCAGTGTATTATATATTTATAATGCAAGATTGCATCTATTTATATATAACATTGTCCTTATGTCAATAAGTTCCAGAATATTTTAGTCTTCTAAATGAGATCCATAATTGTAATTTAGTATAAATATCAAAAAAGTTTTTTAAAAGCTATAGACTTGCTTTAATTTAAACAATGATATTCAGGTTGAAAAAAACAACTTATATAACTTATCCACTCTACCTAATATGTATATGTGTGTATGGCAATACATATACATGTGTATTATGTAAATATATATGTATGTGTGTGTGTATGAGTGGCTACATATATACACCCATATGTATATATACTAGAGTGACTGAATGCTATTATTCATTCAATCTGCATAATGTAATTGAATATATGTATTATATGCATACATATGTGTATATATTTATCTATATTTACATCTATCTAGGAGGAAGAAGTAGATGCACACATAAGCACATAGGATAATATACAAGCTCTAGAAACCGTCCATTCAAACTACGTATCATAATTTAATTTATAGGTTTTCTATTGTAGTATTTTCATCTCTTGGTTTGCAAAGTTAGAATCAAATATTTTGAATGATTTTGAGTTTTATTTAGAAAATACAATATTTTAGAGAATGATGAAATCAGGATGGTATCATTTGTAAACAGGTGCAATACTTTTTCTTTGTCAGGGATCTGGGATCCTATAGTAGTTCTCAGATCATAAATTGATTTGGTTTAATTCTAGGGAGTATAAAGAAAAGGATCAGGAACTTTTTCCTTTTTTTTTTTTTCTTCACTGTCACTGACTCTGTATAAACCTAACCTAGAGCTCTAGGGAAATTCATTTCTTAAGTTAGATTTATTTCTAGGGTCTTCTCCAAAATTGAGAAGAGCAGAAATGTATTTAGTATATAAATAATACAATTTTAAAATAGAGCAGGTATTCATTTATTCCACTCAAAATAAAAACTTAAAACATAAAAGACATAAGTATATTTTGTTGCAGATTTAAAATGTGATATCATAAAGGTGAATCCTCTTTTCTTCCTAGGAGGATGATAGTCACAACATCAAAATATACAATATTTTGTAGAAGTACTGAACAAGGGGCAGCTAGGTGGCGCAGTGGATAGAGCACCAGCCCTGAAGTCAGGAGGACCTGAGTTCAAATCTGGTCTCAGACACGTAACAGCTGTGTGACCCTGGGCAAGTCACTTAACCCCAATTGCCTTAGAAAAAAAAAAAAAAAAAAAAAAAAAAGTACTGAACAACAATTTCAGCTTCATTTTGGCTCTGCATTGTCTAAAACATTTCCTCAAGGTCCATTTCTTCAGACTAAATCTTGGGATCATTTCCTTGTCCTAGAGCTGGATATTTTTCTTCTGAGAAGCATAGGGAATGTGGGGCTCCTCCCACAGAAGAGCTAGCACTAATTGAGGTTCCAGCTGAAGAACCTAGTAATACCTCCAGAAAAATCTAATCTCTCTCTGTCTCTCTGTCTCTCGCTCTCTCTCTGTCTTTTTCTGTCTCTGTCTCTTTCTCTCTGTCTCTCTCTGTCTCTCTGTCTCTCTCACTCTCTCTTTCTCTCCTCCTCCCTTCTTCCTGTGCAGAGCGACTTACATTCCTGATTTATATGTGTGTATTAATAATGATTTCTATTCCTATTTTGTTATATGTTTTAGAAGATACACACATATCTATATATCAATATATCCTGAGCAACAGCAGACACAGATGCTAAAGGGAAATTTTCTTCTTCATAGTCTCAGGAAAATCCAAAGGACAGCTTCACAGAATCTCCACAGTTTTGGCAGATGAGTAGAGGAAGGCTGTGATCTTATGACTCTTTCTTTCTTGGGACCTTTTCTTTCTTGGGCCCAAAATATGTAACTTCCCAATTCTTATAGGGTCAGTGGGAAAACTATGGCCAAATCATATGTTTCAATGCCTTGAAATGCCCTAGAAAGATCACATATGTTGACAGAAATGATCAGGGTCTAGAGTGATCCTTGGGGATTCTATGTGGGATGCTCCTTGTTCCACAGGATTCTTTTTTAACTTGATCCGTCTAAGTGACAAAGGTGAATCATTTTAATAAAATGAGTATTACCAGAAGTCTATTAAAAATTGATACCAACTAATGTGTGGCAGGAAATCATATTTCTTATGGAAATTAAAACAACTCTAAGGTGCCACCTCACTGCTATCAAATTAAGTAATATGACAGAAAAGAAAAATGATAAAAATTGGAAAGGATGTGGCGAAATTGGAACACTAATGCATTGTTGCTGGAGTTGTGAACTGATCCAGTTGTGAACTGTGAGCAATTTGAAACTATGACTAAAGATCTATAAAATTGTGCATACCCAGCAATACCTATGCTACCTCTGTATTTCAAAGATATCTTTAAAAATGGAAAAGGACACAGCGTATGTATAAAAATCTTTATAGCAGCTCTCTTTGTAATGGCAAAGAATTGAAAATCTAGTGGATGTCCATCCATCATTTGTATAATGGCTGAACATATGGTGGTATGTGAATGTAATTGAATATTGGACAAACATATATACATATACACATATATAAATACACATATGACTACATGTGAAAATGAAATCATCTGCAGTATTTAGATCATAAGACGACTAATTCAGACAAAAGACATCTGTGAGAAGAAATGGAATATATATATATAATTTAAATATTCTCATAAGTATTTTTTATATTTTGGGGAGATAACATTTGTTTTGACTAATGTCTCTACCTCCCAAATTATTTGACAATCTATAATGTCTTTTTATTCAAGAGATATTATTCAACCTCTATTTGATTTTGACTATATAGACTTGGTCCTATCCTTTGAGAACATCACCTACATCATTCCACTGATATCATTTTCTTCTATTCATTTTTATAGTGAAGATGAGTATAATGGCACCCTATGGAATATTTTCAATTGAATTACAAATGGGGCTTCAGACATCATCCTGAACCCCAGGAAAAAACAAACTTTTCTTCACTAAATTCTGCCATTTAGAAGGTTGATAGGGCAATTTATCATTAAATAATGGAAATCAAGAACTCATATATGTAACCTTTAGAAATATTTCTGTCTCTATATTTTAAAATTTTTATCCCCATGTACTTTATAGTAACCTATTTTCCACTTTTAGTTTTTGATGATCTTTAGTCACTTGTCATTCCTACTCTAAATATAAGATAGATTTTTATCATTTTCTTCCAAAAAGGCAGCATGGCATAATGGATTGAGCACCAACTGAGTAGCTAGGGAGATCGAAGCTGAATTCCTGCCTCTGAAATGTGCATGAAACATGCTAGGTCATTTAATCCCTCAACGTTTTAGTCTAGACCATCTAAATTAGAGGTGTCAAATTACATCTTTGGACTACATACAGCCCAAAGCACTCTGAATTGTGTCCCAATCTAAATTAAAATGTAATCAGGAAATGTTTAATGAAATAAATGAAAATACAATATGGAATATAGATCCTGTGGATATGTTTTTCTATATCAACATGCAGCTGGCAGGGATCCTTATGTATGGTTTGGTAAACCTTATTTCTTTACAATTCTTTAAGATGATAGGTTGCAGAGATGATGCCTACTTGTAATATTAGAAACTCATTGTGAGTTACTTGTGACAAGCACATCATGTTCAATTGAAAAATAACTTTTTCTTTCCAGTTATCTTCAAAATCTTTACATTTCAACTTTCTCGTTTTTAAAGGTAATTCCAAGTCAATTTTTTAATCACTAATCAAGTTTTAAGATTAAGAGGCTGATGTTTTGAATTAAGAAAATATTTGTTATAAGAATTGGTTTTATTTTAAGATAGAATAATTTGCATGTAGAAAAAGAATTTAACCATCTTACATATTGTCAATACGTTATCTCAAAAATTTATCTTTTTTTCCTAGTAGTGAATTCCCAGATTGTAACCAATCTACATCTTAGAATTTAAGGGAGTATTCCAAGAATCAGAGAGGTTAATTGCCTTGCTTATGGTCACACCTCAACTGTCAGTCACATTTATAATTGGAATAATATAATAGGTTTAAATCATTTCAATATAATTTAGGAAAGTAATATTTCAAATAGACACATAAAAGAATAATAGAATATAGTACTTTACTTATAATAATGGATATGATTTCTGATTTAAAAAAAATGCTAGGCTTGACTGTGTTGCTTATCAGTCAGTCAATCAATCAATCACCTAGAATTAATTAAGTTCTTACTATGTTCCAGGATGCTAGCTTCTAAAGTTCTATAAAGACAAAAAATGAAACAGTCCCTATCCTGCAGGAGACTATACACTATGGGAAATAACCTATACAACATATTCATATATGAGTACATTAAGGCTATGTAATGTAAATAAAAGTTAATTTATAAATAGGAACTAGCTGCTGGGGGAATCATTAAAGGTCTCATATAGCAGTCAGATAAATTACCTGAATTGAACTTTGAAGAAAACTAGGAAATCTAAGACATGACAGCAAATATAGCATCTATTCCAATTAAATTATTTCATATCTACAACTGATGCTAGATAGAGTCAAGCTACATAATCTTCCACATTTAAAAAAATATATACTATGATATGCCAAAAATCCCACTTCATAAAAAATTCTTACTGATTTCATGTTTATTCAGTTACCCTGACTAAGTCATTACATGCAATGGCTTTCTACACAAAGCAATTACCAGATGTGCAAATCAGGCTTCTATTGCAGTTCGTTAAATGGGCAAGTAAACAGTCATTAAGTATGTGTTACATGAAACTGACCTAGAGTTCAATAGAAATGGTGCATTATTGGAATGCTAATGTAGAATAATCTTATTTTTCATTGATGTGGATTTTTTTCTTGGTAGGAGGAGAGGACTATCTGTTTTTGTTATGCTTTATAATATTTATGGAAAAATGATCCATAGAAAATATTTTTTTCACATTCCTTTCACATTATGAACTGTTTTTTTTTAAATTTTCATGATAGCTTTATTATATATTTAAAAGAATAGCAACTTATATTCACACTAGATTTACAGTTTTGTGTACAATCATCTTTTTAAAATAATATGCTTTGGAAATGTTTTATTCCTTTTAAAATATTTATTTATTTAAAATTAAATAAAAGTAAGAAAAGACAAAATAGAAGAAAGACAGATAAAGGAAAATAAAACCAAACCAAACCAAAATAAAACATTGTCATATGTCCAGCAGAACATTTGGGAGGATTCAAAATATGCAACAGTAAATTTCTATTTCAAGAAAGCATATGTTATAATAGAAGACATGAGATTCATGACTATGCAGCCTTTCTTTGTTTCTTTGAGGTTATTCTTTCGCTCTCTGTTCTGTACTTTTACTTACTTCTTTGTTTCCCCTTTCATTCCCCCCTTCTCCAAGCAGGCCACAATTAAGCAAGAATACACCCATCCACAAACACTCACGCACAGCCACAAGAATATATTCACACATACTTACACCTGCATATATGTGCATTTACAATACATAGATATGCATTTAAAGCAATATTAATATGTCTGACACATAATATAGATTTCTCTTTTGACTGAATCTTTAAATTTGATTTTGACTCAAATCAATAATTACCAGTTCTACTTTTTTTTTTCCTAATAAAATCTACTATGGAACTTTGTTATACTGTTTGTATACATATCTCTTATTTTCTATCTCTGCTAAACTCTTCTACTTTACTCCTTAATTTGATTTGCTTTTACTAGTACTGCACACATGGATTCCTTCCTTACATTCTCCACCCACCTTTTCCCTCCCTCTTTATCCCACACCCATTAATCTTAACATCCCTCTGTACCCTGCCTTACCCTATGCTACCATTTCTCTCACTCTTTTTTCCTTTCCCATTAATCTACATATCTTGTCCCACTACCATAAATCTATACAACCCACCTTATTCTATTCTTTCCTCCCTCGTTTCTTTATAAATTTTGGAGGGTGCCTTATCCTTCATTTTATAAATTTGCATTGTCCCCTATTTAATCCATTCCTGATGTGAGTAGATTTTCAGAACTACCAATCCTTCTCAAACATTTAATCCCTCTGTGCTGTTTCTTTCTGTGCACCTTGTCTATAGAATACTTTTTTTTTACCTTTTCCAAGACAATCTTCTATTTTAGAAACTGATCATACTCAGTTCTGCCCCTATTTTTTCTTAATTTATTTAATTTTATTTTTTTAAAAAGTATAAGAAAAAAAGAGAATACAAAAACAAAACAAAAGAGAACCTTGTCATGTGCCAGCAGAACATCAGGGAGTATTCAAAATATAAAACGATTTTACATTTAAGGATTCTGATAAAGGTTTCATCTCTAAGATACATAGAGAATTATATCATATTTATAAGAATTCAAGCCGTTCTCCAATTGATAAATAATCAAAGGATACGAACAGACAATTCTCAGATGATGAAATTAAAACTATTTATAATCATATGAAAAGATGCTCCAAATCACTATTGATCAGAGAAATGCAAATTAAGACAACTCTGAGGTACCATTATACATCTGTCAGATTGGCTAAAATGACAGGAAAAGATAACGATGAATGTTGGAGGGGATGTGGGAAGACTGGGACACTGATGCATTGTTGGTGGAGCTGTGAACAGATCCAACCATTCTGGAGAGCAATTTGGAGCTATGCTCAAAAAGTTATCAAACTATGCATACCCTTTGACCCAGCAGTGGTCAAATTTTTTTTTTATTATTTCCTTATAGATTTTGGAGTGGGCTGTAACCTTCATGATATATATGTAGCATTGTCTATTTAATCCATTTTCAATGTGAGTAGATTTTCAGAACTATGAATCCTCTTCTTCCTTCTAATGCCTCTGTGTCTATTTTTCCTCTACCCATCATTCATATAACATAATTACTATTTTTACCTTAACTTTGTCCCAATATTTCATTTGAGCTACTCTATTGGTGAAGTCAATCTGAAACTCATGGTATACATTTCCCATGTAAAAAAGTTTTGTCCATGTTAAATCCTTTGAAAATGATCTTTGATATTGGGTCTTATATGTTAAATGTTCTACTGAGTTCAGGTTTGTTTGATAGAAAGTCCTGAAAATCTACCAGTTCATTGAATGTCTATTTTTTCTCATTCAGTATTATGAATAATTTTGCTGGATATGATATTTTTGGCTACTAGTCTAGTTCTTTTGATTATAGATAGATATGATCCCAGGACCTGTGGTCTTTTACTGTGGCTGCTGATTAGTCCTGTGCAATTCTAATTGTAGTTCTAGCATATTTGAATTTTTTTCTTGTTTCTTGAAAAATTTTCTCTTTAATCTGGGATTTTCAAAATCTGGCAATAATATCCCTATGTATTTTCCACAAAGGATCCTGTTGAGATGGTGATCAGCAGATTTTTTTGTTTCTACTTATCTATCATGTTCTATCACTCCAGGACAATTTTCTTGGATTATTTCTTGCATTATTGTGTCAAAGTTCTTTCATTGGCCACAACTTTGAGGTAGTCCAATTATTCTTATATTTTCTTTTCTAGATCTGTTGTTCAGATCTGTTGTTTTTATTTTAATATATTTCACATTCTGTTCTATTTTTTTTTCATTCTTTATAATCTATTTTGTTATTTCTTGGTTTCTCAAAGCTTTACTGGCTTCCTCTTGCCAAATTCTAATTTTCAAAGAGCTATTTCCATCTTTGAGATTTTCTAGTTTTCTTTTTTCTTAATCTTCTTATTTTTCTCAGATAGTTTTTATTTTTATTTTTAGTTTTTCCTCAATGTCTCTCATTTGATTTTTAAATTCTTTTTTGTGTTCTACAAATTCTCTCTAGGCAGGAAGCTATTTCACATTACTCTTTTGGTGGAAGCTTTTTTTACTTCAGTGTCCTCCTCTGAAGATGAACCTTGGACTGCCCTGTTCCTATAGTAAACTTCTATTGAGTTCTTTGCTGATTTGTTTTTTTTTTAAATAAGAGTTATTAGTGTAAACACCTCTAATTGTGGGGTGGGGAGATGGTGCCTCTAGCTTCACTTGAGATCTCTCCTCTGACCTGGAGCTCCAAACCAAGAGCTCCCCACTCCTGCAAGTTTTCAGTCAGCAGCATCCCTGCCCCACTGCTTTTGTACTGCAAAAATGTGCTGGTTCCTTCTTACCCAGGGCTGTGTCTCTGCAGCACAGCTGGGCCTGTCATTCCATTCAGCTGAGAGACCCTCAGGCTTTCTGGGCTTAGACTCCAACTCTGTCTGGGAGATAAAAATTTCTGTTGTTCCTGCTGAGGCTCCAGCCAAATGCAACTTACCCCAAAGGTCCCCACTTGGTATTTTTGCTGAGCTAGGCAGAAGATGTTTACACTTCATATTGATTAATCCCCTTTCAAAGGTCTTTTTTTCAGATCTTCTTGGGTTGTTCTAGGAGGATCTTGATTCTGGCTCAAGTTTTCTTGATTTTTAACTCATCTATTTTTTTCCCTGAGGCACAAATGTGTTCCTCATTTCCTCATCAGGAGGGGGGAATCTGAAGAGCTTGAAATTTATGGACCTACTCAGCCATCTTCCTAAAATCTTCCCCTCAATCTTTTATTTTGGACTAGGCAGTTATTGATGTCAATCTTAGATATATGGTTTATATTTTGACATATGTGTTGGTTTTAATATATTTATTTTTCTCATGTTGATTGAGAAAATATGTTGAAAATCTTGAATTCATTGAATGTACATTTTTTCATTTAATATTATGCTTATTTTTTCTGTATATGATATTTTTGTTGACAATTCTTTTCTTTATTGATATATAATATTCCAGGAACTTTTATCTTTTATTTTAAGTGCTGATGAATCCTGCACAATTCAGATTGTATCTCCAACATATATGAATTGTTTATTTATTTATGTTTCTTGTAAACTTTTCTCTTTAATCTGGGGGGGAGTGTTAAAATTTAGCAATAATATTACTATGTGTTTTATATGTAGGATCTTTTTGAGGTGGTGATTGGTGAATTTTTTTTTTTATATTTTCACTCTGCCTTCATGTTCTAACCCTTTGGGACAATTTTTTTTATTATTTCTAGTAAAATTATGTCAAGGTTCTTTTTTTGGGTTATATCTTTCAGGAAGTTCAATTATTCTTGTTTTCTCTTCTTGAGTTCATATCCAGCAATGTTTCATATTCTCTTCTATTTTATTTTCATTCTTTAGTTTCTATTTTTGGCATTTCTTGATCTTTTATAGCTTCACATGTTTCCCTTTGTCCAATTCTAATTTTCAAAACATTTTCTTTTATATGACTCTGAATCTCCTTTTCTAGTAAATTTACTTTCTTTTCATAATTTTTTTCTTTGAATGGTTCTTCTTCCTCTTTTCCTTCTCCTTTTTCTTTTCCTTCTTGTCTTCTTCCTCCTTCATTTCTTCCTTCTCCTTTTCCTCTTTCTTTTAGCTTTTCTTCAAATTCTCTCATTTGATGTTTAAAGTCTTTTTTGATTTCTCCTATACTTTTGGGGGGACAGATAACTATTTAACATTACTCTTTTGTGGTAGGAGAAGCTTTTTTCCATGTTTTTCTCTGAAGATGAACCCTGGTCTTCCCTAGTTTGATAGTAAGTTTTATTGTTATTTTTTTCTTTTTGCTCGATTTTTTGTTTGCTTTTTTATGAGACTGATTAGAGTAAGCACCTTTAATCTTGGGGGGGGGATGGTGCCTGCTTCTTATGAATTAATTTTTCTGTTATGAATTCATTGCTTGCCTAAATTGTTAGTAATGTTCAGAATAGCTATGTCCATAGTGCATCAAATTTGTCTAGAGACATAAGTACTAAAACAAAAAATGCATTATTTTTATTATAAAATGAGACTGATTCCTTTTTCATATAGAGTAAGAAAATATTGTGTATATCCATAGATAACTGTGAATGGAGTTATTCCCAATAAGTGGATAAATAAAATACCAAAAAAAGGAAAAAAAAGGAAAACTTGGTTCTTCCCTAGTGAATTCACTTTAATTCTAAATAAAATTTAAAGCCATTGCTGATAGAACAGACCAAAAAAATTGCTCTGATTTGCTATTATAAATTTTCCCCAACTTATAGATTCTTTGGAAAGAATAGGAATTTACTAAGAGTTAATTAATGATATAAAGCAAATGCTTTTGAAAGAGTTCTCAACAATAGAGCTTAATATTTTTTAGAGAGAACACTTTAACCTTATTTTATATTTGAAAGAAAAAGATAATATTAAAGTACCATAAGATTTGTGATTGAAATTTAAAACTTTTGAACTAATTAAATTAAAGAGTTCAGTAGTTTGTCACTGTCTTGAAGACATTGCCTGAAAATGCATATTGATGCCAAAGTGTATTTCTCTTTTTCCTTAGCTAGAAAAAGGAATATGATATTTGAAGAAATATTACTTGAGAAACAGAGAAAACATTTCATGTACTCCACTTACATAGTTGATAAGTCTGTTGAATATTTTGGCAAAATCAATAGGAACATGTTCCCACAGTGGCACTGACTATAATGAATGGAGACCAAATCTGTTCCATTTTTAATGAGATTTTTTTGGCTTTGCTATTTTACAGCCAGAGGGTGTAGCTATGGACAGAAAATGAAGTGGATGGATTGAAGAAGTATCATGTGTATCTGAGCTGTCCAAACAATCAGTTAGGACAATTAAGTCATGCAAATTTGTTGGTTTGGCTTGATTGTTAAAATTCATTTCAATTCACTGGATAATAGAGCATCCTCTTATTCACTTTGTTGAAGTACACTTGGCTTAAAGTGAATTCAAAGGTTCTATCACAGAGATCCAAACCAGAGGTTATCTGGGCTAAGCCTTCAAGGCAGGGAACAGCATAAACCACGCAAGACAGATGGTTGTCAGTACTATTTTGGTGTAATTTCAATCTTTAGATCTCTTTCAAATCTATTGCTAGAGTATTCAAATTCCCAGGCACTGGTATAGTTCATAATATTTTCCTTATTTTAAATAAAATGATGAATCTTAAAACTGAAAAAGGCTTTAGATCATCTAATCCAATAATTCCTCTCTAAAAGTCATTTTGCAGTTGGTCCCCCAAGATAGTAACAACTTGCATAGTCACACAGCAAAAAAAGTGACAGAATTTTGAATACCATAAAGATTTCCTAACACTAAAAATTAGACACTTTGGTTACAATGCCTCTTTCAAAATGATTGAACTATTTATCATCACTGCTTTTTGCTCTGTGACTCTGTTATTCTTTAAATAAAATCTATCAAGATATTAATTTATTCAAATAAATTTCATGAAGGTATTCAATGATTCTTAAATCTTTAGTAGTAACTTGTATTAAATAATTTGGTCTAACTAATATGTTGTTGGTGGAGTTGTGAACGGGATCCAGACATTCTGGAGTGCTATTTGGAATTATGTTCAAAAAGTTATCAAATTGTGCATACCTTTTGACCCAGCAGTATTTCTTTTGGGCTTATATCCCAAAGAGATCTTAGAGAAGGGAAAGGGACCCACATGTGCAAGAATGTTTGTGGAAGCCCTTTTTGTAGTGGCTAGAAACTGGAAACTGAAGGGATGCCCATCAATTGGAGAATAGTGAGTAAGTCATGGCATATGAATATTATGGAATATTATTGCTCTGTAAGAAACAACCAACAAGATGATTTCAGAGAGGCCTGAAGAGAATTACATGAACTGATGCTAAGAGACTAGGAGGCCATTATACACAACAACATCAATATTAGACGATGATCAATTCTGATGAATGTGACTCTTTCCAAAAATGAAATAATTGATGCCAGTTCCAATGATCTTGTGATGAAGAGAGCCATCGACACCCAGAGAGAGAACTGTAATGTAGATCACAATGTAACATTCTCACTCTTTGTTGTTCACTTGCGTTTTGTTTTCTTACTCATTTACTTTCTTTTTTTTTATCTGATTTATCTTGTGCAACAAGAGAATTGTATAAATATGTTTATACATATTGGATTTAACATATATTTTAACATGTTTAACATATCTTGAATTGCTTGCCATCTAAGAGAGGAGTGGGGGGAAGGAGGAGAAAATCTGGAACACAAAGCTATGCAAAGGTCAATGTTGTCCAATTATCTGTGTGTATATTTTGAAAATAAAAAGCTTTATTAAAAAATAATAATAATTTGGTCTATATATGATAGTAAGAAATTATCTATAGCTCTGTTTCACAAATAACATTTATATTTTTGAATGCCTCTACTAATAATATTGCAATCACTACTGCTAATGTTAATAGTATTTTTCTGAAAGTATGGTTCCTAATATGTAATTATTATTATGAATATTATTTGGTGTTTCTACAGTACTATACAATCTTAAAGGAACTTTCAGTACAGTGGCTCATGAAAGTTTTGTGGCCTTGTAAATAAAAGCCAATTTTTTTACCTTTGATTGCCTTTTTTTTTACTTTAAGATATAGTTTGCAAAGGTAATTTTAATTTTCATATATTTCTTTTCAATTATAATACTATTTTAGTATAAAAAGTATGACCATGACATACAATTTTCAAATGACATTTTAAATGGAAAAATGGAGGGAAAATCCTATTCTAAAGCCATATTATAGCATGGGGATGAGTGTGGGATTTGAAATGCTATACTGGTAAAGTATAGGCTATGTTAAAGCCTATACTTTAAGATTCTATGAAGTTATTTTGCTAAATTAGAAAGGGCAGGATGAAAGTCCAGAGCTAATCTGACCCTCTTAGGTATTAAAAAAATGAAATTTGTTTTGTTCAGCTTTGTATAATGCATTTGTTACTGACTATAAGCATGAATATATGAGCATTAATACACATAAATCAGCTTGTACAAATCAGTGAAAAGCACAACTTGAGTAACATTTTTGTGGTGCTATTATGTTTTCTAGGTTCTGTTATTGATGCATCCTTTGTCATATAATTAATTCTCATTCTTCAATATCTATACATTGTGCATCTTGAGAGTGGGATAGGATAAGACAAGCAAAGATATGTTAAAGACTTGTTTAGATTTAAATTTAGAAATGTTAGAAATTCATTATTTAAAATCTAAGAGTTGTAGTTTAAAATAAATTATTTTTTTCTCTTCTTACTATGATCCTCCCCTGTCTGACTAAATATTTTCTTAGGAATATGCTTATAATTCTACTGAAGAAGAGATGTGAATATGGAGCCTTTCATGACAAGAATATGTAAATAATAAAGAGAAAGGTTGCTGTTAGAACATCTTCAAGATATCCCTCTTGCCTTTAAGCTGATGCTCTAGTGTGCCCCAGAACTTCTTTTAATACTGATTGGTTAGAAGTCTCTATAACTAACCCAATCCAGCCCCAATGAATTGTTCTTTATCAGGGTAAAATTGCATGTGATTCTGCCTCTGTCAACTCCCTTTCCCTTCCCTTCCTCCTCTACCCTTAGTATTGGGAATAGCAATTAAATCAACACTTTCATTTTTGGAAAAGTCATGTCAAACATGTTAAAAATCCTGTAGCTCCACTCATCATTCTACCAACTTTCCAAACCAAATTATTTCTCCATGGACATCATTCTCTTTTTAATATTTTTAGAATAGGATTCTTGATATTCCTGTTATAAGGCAAACACTTAAAAATTATATTTCTTTAATTTATTAATATATTCACTTAGTCATATACAGATATTCATGGATATATTTCTCCATATAAACATATAAACTTGTGTATATTCAAATATAACCATTTCTTTGTTTGCAAGTTTTATGCTGAAATGAATATAAGAAGCTTCTAAAAAATGACTTAGTCAAACAGGAAAGATTTGCCTCTTTGACATCAAATCACTGTAAATTAGCAAAAAAACAAATGCTTCTTTTTTCTTTAGTAGAATCCTGAAAGCTTCACTGAATACTTTTTATTCTTAAAAATGTAGTTCCACACATTATGAACAAAGATATGTTCAAAGATCAAATTTGTTGATCTGATATGATCAATTGATTTAATGGTCACTTATTTAAGTATATATATATGAATATCTATATCTACATCAATATATTTATATACATATACACACACATATACTGAGAGAGAGAGATACATATGTGTGAACTTACATACATATATAATGTGGATTTATATGTGTATACACATTATATATGTATATATATATACATTTTATATGTATGTTTTTACTTAATACACAATACAACCCCCATTATATTTAATCTAAGGCATTTGTATTTTGTGTTAGATGAAGTCATGACATCATACTTTAAATTAATTAAGAGTGGTTATATTCACAAATAGACCAAAAATAAATCTATAGTGAAAATAATACAATTTTCAAAAAGATTAAAGATTGCTTTGCATGATGTTGATAAGAAGGGGAAATTTGAAAGAATGGATAAAGCAGTCATTGACACTGTTTTAAATGAAACATGACTTCCTTAAGAGCAGAAATTGTTTTATTTTTTTTTACTTTTATCTGAAAGTCTTAACACAGTAATTAGCACATAGTAAGTGCTTAATCAATTGTTTTTCTTTCATTGACATAAATATGTGTTTGAAAAAGACAACCACAACATAGATCTTTATTATCTTCTCCAAAAAAAAACTTTATGAGAATGGTATATATGTATGTATGTATGTGTATATATATACACATATGGTTTAGTTTTATCTAGTTCTGAAAGATCAAAGTTGAGGTCCTCCAGTAGAATAGTTTTGCTGTATATTTCTTCTTGCAGCTCTCCTAACTTCTCTAGGTATTTGGATACTATACCACTTGGTGCAAATATGTTTAGTACTCATATTGCTTCATTATCTATGGTACCCTTTAGGAAGATATAATTTTTTCCTTGACCTCTTTTAATGAGATTTATTTTGACTTTTACTTGATCTGAGATCAGGATCACTACCTACTTTTTTTTACTTCACCTGAAGCATAATAGATTCTGGCCCAGGCTTTTATCTTTACTCTGTATGTATCACTGCTTGAAATGTGTTTCTTATAAACAGTATATTGTAGGATTCTGGCTTTTAATCCAGGCTACTATCTGCTTCTGTCTTATGGGAGAGTTCATCTCATTCACATTCACAGTTAAAATAACTAATTCTGTATTTCCTGCCACCTTATTTACCCCAAGTTATACTTTTCTCTTTCCTTTTCCCCTTTCTTCCTCCCCAATATTTTGCTTCTGACAATAACCTCCCTCAAACCACTCTCCCCATTTACAATCCTTCCCCCTTTCTTGTACCTTTCCCCTACTACTTTGTTCCCTTATATTTATCTCCCCCTTTTTTCCCCTTTCCCCTCCCACTTCATATAACGTGAGACAATTTTTTCTGTGAAACCAAATGTGTCTAATATTCTTTCTTTGAGGTAAATATGAGGAGAGTAAGATTCAAACAATGCTCATCCCCCTCCGTCCTTTCCCTCAATTATAATAGGTCTTCTTTGCCTCTTCATGAGATGCAATTTCCCTCATTTTACCTCCATTTTCCACTTTTTTCATATTATCACAATAAAATCAAATTATACCTGTACTCTTTAAGTATACCTATAACAGAAATATAGTTCTCAAGAGTTCTTTCCTTTTTATCTTTTTATGCTTTTCTTGAGTTCTGTATTTGGAGATCAAATTTTTTGTTCAGCTTTAATCTTTTCATCAGAAATAAATAAAATTCATCTATCATTAAATGTCCATCTTCTTCCTTGAAAGATATTGTTCAATTTAACTGGGTAGTTTATTCTTGGCTGCAATCCAAGTTACCTTGACTTTTGGAATATCAGATTCCAGACCTTTCAATCCTTCAAGGTGAAAGTTGCTAAGTCTTAGGTAATCCTGATTGTGACTCCTTGATATTTGAAATGCTTCTTTCTGGCTGCCTGAAATATTTCTGAAATTATCCATGATAGTCCTTGGAGTTTTCATTTTGGGGTCCATTTTAAGAGGTGACTGGTGAATTCTTTCACTGGCTACTTTACCTTGTGATTCTAGAGCATCAGGGCAGTTTTCCTTGATATATTTCCTGAAGAATGATGTTTAGGCTCTTATTTTCATTATGGCTTTCAGGAAGTCCAATCATTCTTAGACTGTCTCTCCTAGATCTATTTTCCAGTCCAGTTGTTTTTTCTAATGAGGTATTTCATATTTTCTTCTACTTTTTTTGATTTTTGTTTCATTCTTGAAATTTTATTGACTCATTAACTTCCATTTGTACAACACTAATTTTTAGTACATTATTTACTTCAATTACCTTTTTTTAGCTCCTTTTATATTTGGCCAATTGAATGTTTAAATGAGTTGTTTTGTTCATTGCATTTTTTTTCCATTTCACAAATTCTGTTTTTTAATGAATTGGTTTCTTTCTCACATCTATTTTGTAAGTAGTTATATGCTTTTTCCATTTCATCAAATGTATTTTGTAGAGAGTTTATATACTTTTCCCATTTCATACATATTTTCACCATATTTTTAAGGGGTTTTCTTGAGATAAATTCTATTTTTTTCCCACACCGTCTTGCAAAGATCTCATTTCCTTCCCCATTTTTCTTCTAACTCTCTTTTGAGATCCTTTTGGAATCTTCCAAGAAAGCCTGGAAATTTTAAGGAAATCATTCCTTAAAATGATCAGTAGCATCTATTTAAAACCATCAGCAAGAATCATATGTAATGGAGACAAACTAAAACCATTCCCAATAAGATCAGGAGTGAAACAAGACTGCCCACTGTCACCATTACTATTTAATTTTGCATTAGAAATGTTAGCTTTTGCAATAAGAAAAGAAAAAGAGTTCAAAGGAATTAAAGTAGGTAATGAGGAAATCAAATTATCACTCTTTGCAGATGATATAATGATATTGTTAGAGAGCCCTAGAGAATTAACTAAAAAGGTACTAGAAACAGTACACAACTTTAGCAGAGTTGTAGAATACAAAATAAATAAATCATCAGCATTTTTATATGCTACCAACAAAGTTGAGCAGCAAGAGATACAAAGAGAAATTCCATTCAAAATAACTGTCAATAGTATAAAATATTTGGGAATCTATCTGCCAAGAGAAAGTAAGGAACTATATGAACACAACTACAAAACCCTTTCCAAACAAATAAAGTCAGATCTAATCAAATGGAAACATATCAAGTGCTCATGGATAGGTTGAGTGATATAATAAAAGTGACAATACTGTCTAAATTAATCTACTTATTTAGTGCCATGCCAATCAAATTCCCACGAAATTATTTTACAGATCTAGAAAAAATAATAACAAAGTTCATCTGAAAGAACAAAAGATCAAGAATTTCAGGGGAATTAATGAAAAAAAAAAAGACAATGAAAGTGGCCTAGCAGTGTCAGATCTAAAATTATATTATAAATCAGTGGTCATCAAAATCATTTGGC
The DNA here is from genome assembly GCA_023553655.1 of Myrmecobius fasciatus. NCBI lineage: Eukaryota > Metazoa > Chordata > Mammalia > Dasyuromorphia > Myrmecobiidae > Myrmecobius > Myrmecobius fasciatus. The sequence goes on from JAJPUD010009504.1 coordinate 54,247, forward strand.
ACTGGCTAAGAAGTAGAGTAATTGATCACTGGAATAGGTTAGTTTCACAGGACAAAATATCCAATAACTATAGCAATACAGTATTTGACAAACCCAAAAACCCCACCTTTTGGGATAAGAATTCACTATTTGACAAAAACTGCCAGGAAAATTGGAAACTAGTATGGCAGAAACTAGGCATTGACCCATACCTAATACTATATACCAAGATAAGGTCAAAATGGGTTTGTGATTTAGACATTAAGAGTGATGTTATAAGCAAATTAGAAAGACATAGGATAGTTTACCTCTCAGATCTGTGGAGAAAGAAATAATTTGTGACCAAAGAAGAAATGGAACTCATTATTGAATAACAAATAGATAATTTTGATTATATTATGTTAAGTTTTTGTACAAACAAAACTAATGCAGACAAGATTAGAGGGGAATCAATAAACTGAGAAAACATTTTTACATTTAAGGTTTCTGATAAAGATCTCATTTCTAAAATATATAGAGAGAATTGACTCAAATTTATAAGATTTCAAGCCATTCTCCAAATGACAAATGGTCAAAGGATATGAACAGACAATTTTCAGATGATGAAATTAAAATCATTTCTAGTCATATAAAAAGATGCTCTAAATTGCTATTGATCATAGAAATGCAAATTAAGACAACTCTGGGATACCACTACATACTGCTCAGATCGGCTAAGATGACAGGAAAAGATAATGATGAATGTTAGCGGGGATGGTAAAACTAGACACTAATACATTGTTGGTGGAATTGTGAATGGATCCAGCCATTCTGGAGGGCAATTTGGAACTATGCTCAAAAAAGTTATCAAACTGTGCATACCCTTTGACCCAGCAGTGTTTCTTTTGGGCTTATATCCCAAAGAGATCTTAAAGGAAGTAAAGGGACTCACATGTGATAAAATGTTTGTGGCAACCCTTTTTGTGGTGGCAAGAAATTGGAAACTGAGTGAATGTCCATCAGTTTGAGAATGACTGAGTAAATTATAGTATATGAATATTATGGAATATTATTGTTCAATAAGAAATGATCAGTGGGATAATTTTAGAGAGGCCTGGAAAGTCTTATATGAATTGATGCTGAGTGAAATGAGCAGAACCAGGAGATCATTATCATACACAGCAACAACAAGATTATGTGAAAAACAATTCTGATGGACATTACTCTTTCGTACAATGAGATGATTGAGGACAGTTCCAATGATCCTATGATGAAGAGAGCCATTCCCACCCAAAGAAAAGACTGTGGAATTTGAGTATGGATCACAACATAGCATTTTCACTCTTTTTTATTGTTGTTTGTTTGCATTTTGTTTTCTTTCTCATTTTTTCCCTTTTTGATCTGATTTTTCTTGTGCGGCAATATAATTGTATAAATATATATGCATATATTCGATTTAACATATTTTAACATGTTTTAAAGAAAAGGAAAGGAGTTATAAATAAAATAAAATTTTTCCATAAATATTCTTTGAGGAAGACTAATTGGTAATTTCCTTTTTTTCTTTTTTGGCTCTTCCTGGCTTCGGTATTTGTACTATATTTATGTCCTATAAGGAATTTGGCATCATTCCTTCTTTATCTGTTTTTGCAAGTAGTTTACATAGTATTAGAAGTATTTTTTCTTTAAATGTTTGGTAGAATTAATTTATGAATAGATCTGGCTCTGGAGATTTTTTCTTAGTGAGTTCATCAATGGCTTATTCAATTTCTTTTCCTAAAATAGAATAATTTGCATAAATTATCTCTTGTTAATCTGGGAAATTTATATTTTTGTAAATATTCATTCATCTTGTTTAGATAGCAAGAATTGCTGCCAAACAAAAGAGGTTGGCAAAATATCCCTCATTGTTGCTTTAATTTCTTTGTCATTGGTAATAATTTAACCCTTTTCATTTTTGACACTCATCATTTTGTGTTTTTCATTCTTTTTTCTAATCTAATTAATCAAAATTTTATCTATTTTGCTTTTTTTTTACATAAAACCAACTTTTAGTTTTATTAGTTCAACATTTTGCTGTTTCAATATTAATCTCTCCTTTGAGTTTCAGAGATTTTAATTTGATATTTAATTGGGAATTTTTAATTTGTTCTTTTTTCTAGCTTTTTTAGTTGCATGTCCAACTTGTTGATTTCCTTTTTCTCTATTTTATTCATGAAGACATTTAGTGATATAAAATTTTCACTATGAACTGCTTTGGCTCATTCTAGTAGATTCTGGTATGTTGTATCATTATTGTCATTCTCTTGCATGGAATTATTGATTGTTTCTGTGATTTGTTGCTTGACCCACTAATTTTTTTAGAATTAGATTATTTAATTTCCAATTGGTTTTTAGTCCCTTTATTGAATATCATTTTTATTGTGCTGTGGTCTGAAAAAGAAGCATATATTATTTCTGCCTTTCTGCATTTGATGGTGAGATTTTTGTGACATAATACATGGTCAATTTTTGTGGATGCCATATACTGCTGAATAAAAGGTGTATTCTTTTCTGTCTCTATTCAGTTTTTCTCCAGAGGTCTATCATATCTAGGTTTTCCAGGATTTTGTTAACCTCCCTAGTATCTTTTTTATTTATTTTATGGTTAGATCTGTCTGATTCTGAGAGGGGAAAGTTGAGGTCCCTTGCCAGTATATTCTTGCTGTTTGTTTCTTCCTATAACTGGCTTAAAATCTTTTCTAGGAATTTGACTACTGTACCACTTGGTGCATACACTTCATTGTCTATGGTACCCTTTATCAAGATGTACTATCTCTCCTTATCTCTTTGAGACCTGTTTTTACTTTTGCTTTATCTGAGATAAGAATTGCTACCCTTGTTTTTTTTTTTTTTTTTGCTTCATGTGAAGCATAATAAATTCTGCTCCAGTCTTTTACCTTTACTCTGTATGTATTTATCTGTGTCAAATGTGTTACTTTTAAACAACATATTATAGGATTCTGTTTTTTTAAAATTTATTCTGCTATTTGCTTCCATTTTATGGGAGAGTTCATCCCATTTACATTCACCGTTATGATACTAGCTCTTTATTTCCTCCCTTTTCTTTCTTCTTTCTGCTAATATTTTTATAGTGATAAATAAATTTCCATACACAACTGAATGATAAAGTCATTTTCTCTTAGAACCAAAACTGATGAGATCGACTTACACACAATGCTTATACCCCTTCTCTTTCTCCTTACATTGCAATAGGCCTTTTGTACCTCTTTATGTGAACTAATTGTACCATTATAACTTCCCTTTTATCTTTTTCAAGTACAGACCTTCTTCCATCCCTTAATGTCTTTTTCTCTGATGCCATCACATCAGAGTTCATTCACAACCACACCCTCAGTCTATGTAATGCTCCCTTCTCTCTGCAACAGTGATGAATACAGTTCTCAAGAGTTATAGATACCATTTTCCTATCTAGGGATGTACACAACTTAACCTTTAAATTTTATATATTTTTCCTCTCATTACCTTTCTGTTGGTTCTGTATTGGTAGATTAAATTTTCTGTTTAGTTCTGTTTTTTTCTATAGAAATTTTTGAAAGTTCTTACTTCGCTGAAGCTCCTTGCTATCCCTGAAAGATGATGCTGAGTCTTGCCGGGTAGTTAATTTTTGCTTCTAACCCTTGATCCCTTGCCTTTTGGAATATAGTATTCTAGGCCCTCCAGTCCTTTATTGTAAAAGCTACAAGATCCTCACATCCTGGGTAATCCTGACTGTTGCTCCTTGATAACTGAATTGTTATTTTTTTTGATGGCAACTTGCAGTATTTTTTCCTTGAAGTTTTAGTTCTGCAGCTTTACAAAAATATTCCTTGAGGTTTTCCTTGTGGGATCTCTTTAAGAAGTTGATTATTGGATTCTTTCAATGACTATTTCCCCTTCTGTTTCTAGAATATCAGGGCAGTTTTCCTTAATGATTTTTTGAAGAATGCTATACAGACTCTTTTTTTTTTTTGGTCATGGCATTCAACTAGGCAAATAATTTTTAAATTGTTTATTTTTCCAATGAAATATTTTGTATTTTCTTCCATTTTTCCTTATTTTTAATGTGTTTAACTAAATCTTGCTATCTCAGAGTCATCAGCTTCCATTTGTCTTGTTCTAGTTTTTAATGTGTGACTTTCTTCAATTAGCTTTTGTATCTCTTTTTCTATTTGGCTAATTCTATTTTTTTAAGGAATTGTTTTGTTCAGACATTTTTTTTCTTTCTTTTCCAAACTATTGACTCTCATTTCTGCATACCTCTCATTTCTTTTCTCATTTTTTTCTTCTATCTCTCTTATTTGCCTTTTAAGGTTTTATGAGCACTTCCAAAAAGCTTCTTTGGGCTTGAAACCAATTCATATCACTTTTAGAGATTTCTTTTGTTCACATTTTGTCCTTGTCTGAATTTGTGTTTTAGTCTGCCCTATCACCATAGTTGCTATCTATGTCAATGTTCTTTTCTGTTTCTTGCTCATTTCCTTTCCTTTTCTTTTTGGGATTTTTTTTTTATTTTTATGATTGCACTCTGCTCCTGGATAAAAGGTGCATTGTATCAGACTTCCTGCACAGCTCTAAGCCTTGACTTTGAGCATAGGGGCCCCTTATGTTTGCAGGGGGGGTAGTTTGGCTGCTCTTTCCAGGAAAAGCCTGCTTTTCCATAATTTGCCTTCTGAACTGGGACTGGAAACTGCCCCACTGATTTGCTCTTCTACTGAGCCAGGACTGAAGGTCTTAGTTCCTAATTTTCTGTGCTTAAGACCCTCTCATTTGCCTTCCCGGAGTCTATCTGAGCTGGCCTGACACCCTTTTCACCCCAGCGAGACTATTCTTTCTTGAAGTTTTTCCAGTCTATCTTGAACTGGATAGTGGTTTCGTTCTGAAAGACTTTGTTCAGAGACTTGGTTTCATACAATTTCTGAGGAAAACTAGGAAAGCCTCCTTATTTTACTTTGCCATCTTGGCTCCATTCCTGGAAGTGAAAAAGGTAAATTTGATTTGAATATAATTTTTAATACCCAATCAGGCTGAAGGAAAAAAAAATGCAACCCTAATTCTGAGGAGGTTGTACAGGAGGTGCCTGGAGAAGGGGGAGAAGAGTAAAGCATAATTTTGGCTTTCCTGAAAGAGTGTTCTAGGAGTTTCAGTGCCCAGCTAGGAAGGTGTTATTCTGTCTAAGTGGAAGTTGCTCCAGAACATGGTCTTTGGTATAGATGGCCAGAGAAATATTTTACCAAGAACATGTAGAAGAGATAACTACAAAAAAAATGGAATTATGAAAATTTACAGAGAACAAATAGACTTTGAAAGATATATACAGTAACCAATCTCTTCACAATCACACATTCAACTGAAAAAATGGAAAGAACAATTTTGCTATTGTTGTTATTATGAAAAAAAGTATTCTGAGCAGTTCATAAGCTTCCTCACCCTGCCAAAGCAGTTCATAACAAAAAAGTTCAAGAACCTCTGCTATAGATATTGAGGTTCTTCATATACACATTTAGGTGGATGACATTACTCAAAGTTGAAATATCTATTTGTGTGACATTTTTATAACTCACTTAATCTTTCTGGATTTCAGCTAAATAAAGTTATAACCACATCTAAACTCCCAGGACTCTGCAAGTCTATGAAATCCATTCCCCTGTTTCTGGGTTGAAAAGTTATTTAAATTATTTTAGATAGATGGATGTTGATCCCATTTTTAAAGGGTAGCAAACAAATACAATTCTGTTGAAACTAATTTCAGGGCTTAACAGTCTCATGACTATTTCTCCCCCATTTAATCTTGACCCCTAATATTCATTTAAATTGTCATCTAGAAACTACATCATGTCCATTAAAAAAAGCTCACTTAAAATTATAATAGGAAAGAAATGTATCCAAATTAAAATGACCTTTTCAAACTATATCTTAAAGTAAAACAGGCAATCAAAATTCTAAGCTGGCTGCTATTTACAAGGGCAGAGAACTCTTATAAGATAATGTATGTAAAGCATTTTGTAAACCAAAGAGCACTAGATAAATGTCAGCTATTGTTGATGTTGTTAAGGGCATACACAGAAAATAATATGAACCTATTACTGCTTTTTATAGGTTTAGGGTAATTTTTTTTATTATTATTACATTTAAGCCAAAGATTTGCCAGTGAAAATGATTTCTAAATATTTATTTAAGAATAAATAAATGTAAGCATATAACCATTCTCAACTTTTGCACTGATAAATTAAAGTGTTTCTACAATTCTTGCATAATTTCTGGATTACATATCTCAGACATAATTCATCAAATTATCATCAACTCTAAACAAAATTTTGTAAATGTTAAAAACATGCTCAATTAAAACTCCAGTCATTGCTTGGATAGAGTACATAGTTAAGAATATAAAATAAAAAAATAATATTTTATTTAATTATATTATATTTTTATTTCTGCATGGAAAAATGGGAGTTTCCCTTTTCATGAAATAATTTGTTTCCCTTTTCATGAAGTAATTAAAGTTTATTGATTTGACCAAGGTCACAAAACTGGTGTCTCCTGAGTGTCTGAGGTTGGATTTGAACTCAGATCCTCCCGCTTTCAGGATTGGTGCTCTAACCACTGCACCATCTAGCTACCTTAAGTATGAGTTTCTTTAGAGAAAGGAACTGTTTTAAAGGTTGCTGTTTTGTCTTTCTTTGTATTTCCAGAGCTTAGCAAATACTATAACTATACAAAATAATTCAATAAACATTTATTAAGTCTTCTATGTTTATTGTATTAAGCCCTGGGGTTCAAAGAATGACACTGTTCTTGCTGTCATGGAGCTTCCAATCTAATGAAGGCAGATAAGAGCAAGAAGGGAGTTTTTGTTGAAGGGAAACATGATGGTGAGGGAATGGAATTCAACTGGTGGGAAATGCAGAATTCACTGGTCTTCTGATCCATCTTTACATGGAAGTTTGGGGAAGAGTTTTTTTGTTCAGCTCTCCAGCTCTCCATTGAAAGGGGTAAAGGCAACAGAAAAATGTGTTGAGCTTTGAGTAACAAAGATGAAACAATCTCCTTGATTATCACTTGTCTATTAATGAGCTTTTTCTTGGGGGGAAAGGGAAGACACAATGTAAAACTTATGAGTAATGAAGAAAGCATAGTGCCTGTTATCTAGTAAGTATTTAAAAATGCTTTTTGACTTAATGTGAATATAGCCCTCTCTGGGTTTACTAATAAAATAAATAATTTTGCAGAAACATATTCATACATATAGGCATGCTTTTTAAAAGCATTTGTTTGTAAGAGTTGTCTAGTATATAATAGCATATTTTAGAAATTATCTCATATTGCATCCTCAGGGAAACTTGGATTCTGTTCCTATTTCCAAAAGAATGTCTTTAAAAGTAAGTGGTATTCAAATACTACAGAGATAGAAATGTACAATGTCATGGTATTTGGCCATGAATTGATGATGCATTGCACAAGGATATAGAGACATTGTTCCCATAAAACTTATAACATTATAGTTCAGGGACTATTTAACCTTTAATACAAATAATTTTTATTGCCATGCTAGAATTCAAAATATTTTGTTTCTTTTAGAATCCTTTTAGCTGCATGACATCAGCTGCATTTTATTTTTGACCATGGGAGAGAAAGGCAAGATATGTTAAAATTCTTTTCATATGTCATTCAGTTCGATAACTGCTTGAGAAATAGCCACCGATTTTCCAAATAGGGATAATGTTGTAAAACACTGAAGTCACATAATTTAAGCAATATCACTCCCTCATTCATTTCCCATTTTCTTTATTATCTTGTAGAATCTCCCACCACCTGATAGCTTTCTCCCTTCTAACTCTTGGAAAATAATGCCCTTGCATGAACATTTTAATAATACTTTCCAGCAAAGATTAAAGAGAATTCTTGCTACTTTGTGACAAAATATATTGCCTATTATTTATTTTGCATATTGCTGCTAACAATGATTGAATCCAGAAGGTAATGATTACTGGAAATTTACTGTAGAAATGATTTTCACTAGTTAGCACTTCTAGAATTTTTATCCATTTTTATGAGTTATGCTAAACTTTTGACAGTTGATGTCAAAGTTGATGCTCTTTGGATGACTCCCCCCCCAACTTTGTGGTGCCTTGCAATCATATGCTCTATTCTTTTCTTTCCTTTCAGCTTGCCAAAGACAAAAATTGCAGCAGGCACGGTACAGAGAAATGAAAAAAAAAAAAGAAATGTAATATAAAAGAATAAAGTGCTTTGAATTCCAGTGGGGAAATAAAAATGATTTGTGTTAAAGGTTAAATAGTCCCTAAACCATAATGTTACAAGTTTTATAGGAGTGATGTCTCTATATCCTTGTGCAATGCATCATCAATCCCCAGCCAAATACCACTGACATAGTATATTTTTTATCTCTACAGAACAATATTTGGATACCACTTACCTATGAGGCAGTTTTTTGGGAAATTATAAATATATTTCTTTTCAGGGATCAAAAGAAAGCACATCAAAATGAAAGATGAAGTGAGAAATCTGAATTCACAGCTGCTTTATGTAAACTGGGAGGAGCACAGTCATCCACATTTCAATTCACTCAGCAAAGATGAGGAGTGTGTGTGAAAATGTATTATTTGTGGGAATTCTTTATACTCTTCTGTGGCTTGGTTTCACAAATGATTATAAACAATCAGATTTCCTTTGTTCAAGATACAATCAGAAAGATTCCCATATATAATTTTTCTGCCATACTCTGGGTCCATTTATTACAGTCTCACAATGACCTCCTTGTTGTACAAACAAGATTTGAGTTCTGGGTAAAAATTTTCACTTATATATCTTTACATTCTACACTGTAAGTCATTTAAAAATAACTTTGAAACATTCTTTGAAGGATATCAAAAATTAATTTTATAAACCAATAAATTATAATCCCTGTTATAAAAGTCATAAAAAACAAAAAATTCGTTATCATGAATACAAATGTCTGACCATAAAAATTTTTTGTGATTAAAAATTATAAGGATTATTTAATTTTTCCATTGCAAAGTAGTATTTCTGGCTATGAGATAATATTTATATATCAATGATGTGAGAGATATATTTTTCAAATACTCCAAATAACTTTGTAATTTTGAAATAGTTAACTATTTAAGCACTGATATGTATTATTCTATGTGTGTATGTGTGTGTGTGTGAGAGAGAGAAAGATAAATTACTAGTATTTCTAATATAGAAGCATATTTCTATACTTGCAATTATTTTTTTCAAATGTAGGGCATACTTACACAGTAGAAAAAAAAGATTTGCTTTTTCAGAACGATATGTAATGGTAGGAGAGTAGAAGATTGCTGTACTTGGTATTGTATAAAGATGGCAGGGAGATTTCAATGGCAATAGACATCAAAAAAATAACTTTTGAAACTACCATGGGAAGCATCCAGGTGTCAAGGGGCTAAAAGGAAAAAAAAATATGAGCTAGATTTGGATCTGCTGGGTCTAGAAAGGTGAAAAAATTAATAAATTCCTTCCTTTATATTCCTAGATTTTATAATCACTACTAATACTAACAATGTGATTTGACAATCAGCAAGTTAAATGTGATGGAGTCTATTAAGTATAGAATGAAGTAGACATATGCAGGAATGACCATTGTGTAGATTTGTTTTGCATGATTGAGTTTATTACAAGGAAGAGTTTTGCTGTGAGAGGATTCATTGAGAACTGGTAGTATAAGAAAAAGAAAAGAGAACCAATAATTTTACAATAGCATATATTTAAAAATGCATATGTCTATTTTCATTCAAAGAGTCAAAAAATCAACCCTAATAAACTCAAATAAATGTATAATATCTAATAAGATTTTTAAAAACATTTATTGGAAAATATTTTAGACAGTGTTTAAATAGGTCAGTTCATTCTAAAAGAAATCATATGAGAAAGGCATTAGTAATGTTATCTAGCCCTCATTAATTGTTTTGGGAGTACCTACTGCTGTAAAGGAGTGTATGTGTATATATTTATGTGGGTACATATGTGTGGCATATGATATACTAAAGGGAAGGCCAATATAAGTGATATATACACATATGTGTGTGTGTTGTTCTTACCTTCAAAAAGCTTATACTCTAACAAAAGAAATTATATACATGCAAGAAGAGTTTTAAAATCAAATGCATAAAAAATTTTATGACAAGGCAGAAGAGAGGAAAAACTAACCTATTCCCTAACTAGGAATGAATCTGAGCCAATTGGTATAAAAATTACTTTCAAAAATAAATTCATAAAGACTTCAAAATATGGGAGATTGTTCCACATTGAAGCCTAGTTTGTTTGGCAAGTAAGATGTTGTAAAGAAATGAGAATAATATGAAATTAAGCTTGAAAATTAACAGATTGTTGACAGTTTTGGATGCCCTTCCTCATTAAAAAAGAAGACAAAATTAAAACATATTTTGATATTAAGAAATAGTAAACATACTCCATGCTGAGTAATCAGAATATGTGGTATAGAAGGAAAGCTTTTAAAAATATGTATCCCACTTTTACATTAGACATCACTGCTTCATCAAAGTAAGTAAGATTTGGTAAAAAACAATATGTCAATCAAAATATATTCACACTGCCAATCAAGATTAGCACATAGAGGGCTGCATTAAAATAATCTAAATGGTGCCAAATTTCTAAGTGAAGCATAAAACATCTGAGAATAATGGGTATCATGTTCCAGAGGTACTTAATATAGATTAATACCTCATAATACATTTAGCTTAAATATAGAAATTTAATCTGAAAAAAGGTTGGAGGTAGTACTGGTAGGAAATTTTCTATAGAGAAATTCCACATAAATGATGTTCCAGTCATTTGTCTAATAAAATAGACTTAGATCCTGTGACTTCAGGATCTAAAGTGTATTATGAATTTTCTAGATAAGGTATTTAATGATCCTTAGTCCTTTATTCTTCTTGTTCTTACCATACCCAGGTTCAAATTTCTCTGTGAAACTCTGATCTCAACTTCTCTTTCATTTTTATTAATTACAAAAAAAACTTTTCAGGATATTTGGGAAGGCTGTGCATGTCTTAATTAGTACAATTTTAAGTCAAGATCATACTATATGGGATAAGAAATAATATGATTTTGACCTAGGAAATTTAAGTGCTTTGTCTAAGTTCAGAGTTTATAATTTTCAGGATCACAAAATCCAAGAATATTAGAATTGGAAGCAACTGTAGAGATCAGCTAGTATGAGCTTTAATTATGAATCCTTTCCTTGATATCCCTAAGTGGTTATCAAGGTTATACTTGAAGAGTTGTAATGATGGGAAACTCAGGTAGTCTTTTCCTGATTGTGATAACTCAAATTATTAGAAAAAGGTTCATTTGAAGCCAAAATCTGAATATGAGTCAATTTCTTGTCCTAATTCTACCCTCTATCACAACATAATCGCCAAAATATTTCTATTGCATCTCTAGTCCAATTTCTTATCATCTTGGTTACTCATCATCATAGGCTCATATTATCCTATAATATAGGATGAGAGATTGTAGAGCTGGATTAGATTTCAGAAGTTGTCTAGTTTAGCTTACTCATTTTCTAGATAAGGAAATGGAGAACCATATAAACTATATGGCTCACCAAAGGTTCAAGAGGTAGCAAGCATCAGAGGCAGATTCTGAACCTATCTTCTAAATTCAAAGTATTCCTCTTTCCACTATACCATGTTACCTCAGGCTTTTGAATGTTTCTTAAAATTTTTAATGCCTAGGATTCTCTGGTCAGAACATAAGAACATCCATAGTGAATGGATGAATGAAAACCCATTTATTAAGTATTTACTATGTTTCAGGTACAATGTTACATACTGAGAATATACATTATTTTTTAAAATGCTTTCTGCCCTGAGAAAGCTTACATTATAACAGGAAAATGAAAACATATAGCGAGGTGTTGACTAGAGATAAGTGTTTCAGATAAGGAAGTCACAAGAATAGTGAGTGAAACTATAGAAGAATTGATTGACATGTTCTTTCAGGTAATGTTATTGTTAATTTGATTACTGTTCTCAAAGCTAGATGTAGAAATAAGTGTTTCCTTAGGCAGCATGGTATGATGATTGGCTGAGTTTTAACAGGCCATGTGATGGAACTAATCCCCTCCTTCTGACCACAGCTCTATTAATGAGTTCTGGGACGCCGTTAGTTTATTTTTTTTTCCTATTTTTATTAGTTACTTGTTATTTCTATTTTCTGCTTCTATTGTGTTCATAATCAACTAAAATTACTAGCTCTTGCCATCCCCGCAAAATAAATTATTTTAGTTATTTCATCCACTTTTATGTATACAAATAATTAAAAACAAAACTTAATTAGAGGACTTCACATTATTGTAATATTGTAATTCATCTTGTGAGTTTTATACTTTATAAGCCTGGAAAAATCATTTATGATTCCTATTCCATTCCCAATCTGCCTCATTTGTAAGTCTAGAAAGTTATACATCTAAATGGTTTCATTCAAATCCTTGAAGAACATTTTGGGCAGAATTAAGTCAAGTACAAATCCTGGGGGGATTACATCAAAGAAAGGCTACTCCCATACACCCAATCGAACATTCATCTTATGGTCAGCATTCTACTCAGTGTGACCAATTATTTAGTTCTAAGCCCACAAAACAGTGCATTATCTAGTTCAGCTCAGCTAAATTCACCATATAATTATGAAAATCTTTACTATATAATGTAGGAACATATTCAGTACCCTAAAAATGATATGCTGAAAATTTAGAAAATCTCATTTCTTAGTCATAGAATCACTAAAATTTGGCACTGAAAGATAAAATTGAGTTTAATCTAACATTATAAATGAAGAAACTGAAAAATGGAAAGGCTAATGCTTACCAGATCCAGGGCTACAATCTTGATTTCTTGAATTGCAGGTCAGAGCTCTTCTTTGTATCACAGAACATTATTGTATTAAAAATGAAATTATGTGATTTCCAATAGATTACTTCAAACATGAATAAGAATTCCCCCTTATAACCTTTCTGAAAAGTGAATATATAACCTTTTCTTGGGAAAAAGCAAATAAACTATAGAGATCTAGAATCTTCTGCTATGTTATACAGAGCACTTAAGTCTGGAGGAAGGAAGACCTGAGTTCAAATTCTGTCTCTGACACTTACTAGCTCTGTGACCCTGGGCAAATCACTTAAACCCTATCTGGCTAATTTGCCTCACCCCTAAAATAGGATAAGAACAATACCCAATACCAAGGAATGTTGGGGCAGCTAGGTGGCTCAAGTGAACAGAATGCTGGGCCTGAATTCAGGAAAACTCATCTTCCTGAATTCAAATCGTATCTCAGACTTACCAGCTGTGTAACTCTGGTCAAGTTAATTCCCTATATTCACGTTGTTTCTTATATGTAAAATTAACTGAAAAAATAAGTGGCAAACCATTCTGGTGTCTTTGCCAAGAAAACTCCAAATGGGTTCATGTAGAGGCAGACATGACTGAAAAATAAGTAAATGACACCCAAGATTGTTGGGGAAAGAAAATGAAATATCGGTAGCACTGTTCAAAACTTAAAGCTCAATATAAATTCTAGTTAAACTGCTTACTTTTTAAAAATCAGTTTTTTGAGTTGTAAATCCTAAATTTTCCATTTTGCAACTTTTCCTCTTGCTTAGTTCTGCTGTCCTCTGAACTAAGCAGAATGTGTATTAATCCTCCAAAAACCAGGAAATAAGACCACATTCTTAGTAAGTTTTTTTTTTTTTTTTTTACACAGGCTAAATTACTCCACTCCCTTAATTAACCATTGAGTATTGCCTATTTCTATATTTTATATGCTCTGATACAGTTTGTATATATATGTGTATATATACAAATATATGTATATATATATATATATATATATGCTTCCTATCATTAATTCTTTGGAAATGTTGAATCTAGATTTTATCTTAGTGATACTGATTTCATCTTATGAATGTCATTGCAGATTTCAAAAAAGAGGCAAGAAAATCTTTTATTCCCTTGTTTTTCTGCAGAAGCCCCTCCAATAGTCAATTCTTTCCAAAATAATTATTTAAGAATTATTAGATGGTAAAAATGTTTGTTCAACATGGTTTATGTGCTGCAGCTGAATCAATGGCATTATGGAGGGAAAAGCTAATATTCTGCTTTAAATTCTATTACTAATTCTTTAGACCATATGGTTCTATTTTGAAAACTTGGATGAAGGGTTATTTGTGATGGTACCAGTAAACGTGAAATAATAATAAGAATTATCTTGATTTAAAAAATGTGGTTCATTTACTTTTATTATTTATGACAATTTTGCCATGACTGAACATCTCTCCTTTTCTCCCAACCTTCCTAAAATAAAATTGTGATCTTTATGGATGCTAATAACCAGTCAGTGAGGAGGGTGCAAGTTAAGAAGCCTTGCTATTAGTTCTCTATTGTGAAACAGTTATCTGTTAATGAGAATTTGTGTGTTTATAAATATTTCATTTGAAATTTTAAAATAAGCTCTAAGCCCTGTCACTTTGGTGATATGGTTATTGTCTAATTTAAGCCTTAATTTTTAGCTGTTAACAAAGCTTTTGTTTAGTGACATGATTCTGTAAAGGCTTAATGAAAATGAGTTTAGCTTGCTCCATTGTCCCTTTTTTCCTTTGTCATGACAATGTTTCATATTCAGCTATTTCCTCTTATTCCACTCATCATCATAGCATTATCACATTGGAGCTTAAATTGCTATTCAAACCAATTAAATACAGTAGGCTATTGTGCAATATACAAGATTGAACACAATACAAAAATTATTTTATTTTTAAGTATATGTAGTGACTATTTCATTGCTTTGGCTATGGGAAGTTTGGCTATGACAAACAGTCAACGAGTAGATTAGTGTGTGGGAATTCATTGATTTTAGAAAACGAGATGTAGGGATGCTACTAACTGGCTATGACATCACTGCTAGATTCATTTATGAGATTTAAAAGCAATGTAATGCAATTTCAAAAACATGGTTTTAGAACTTACTATGCATCTGTGAGAATCTGGGAAAGTCATTAACTTCAGATTGTAAAGTGATCACTAGCATGCATATAAGAATTCTTATGTATTGCATATTGATTTAGTTTTAAAATGTAATGTTATTTATGTTTTATTGGCTTTTTATATTTTTGTTATATATTTTCTAATTACACTATAATCTGCTTCAGGCCCTGTCTGAAGTGCTGTGGGTTAGGGTTAATACCCCTGGTTTTGATCCCATGGGTCATGACCTTATATCATAACCCAATATGGAGGTCATGAAATTATGCTATCAGTAAATGTTGAAGTATAATAATAATGTTGAAGGAAATAAAGTGAGTGGAGAGAGAAAGGGAAGGAAGAGAAGAAAGAAGGAAAAAAGGGAAGGAAGGAAGAAAGGGGGGAAGGAAGGAAGCGAAGAAGGAATATAATACATTCAGTTAGGTACAGAACAGTGAAGGGAATAAGAAAAGGGTGACATAGAAGGAAGAAAATGGAAGGACAAAGGAAAAAGGAAGGAAGGAAAGAGAAGAAAGAGAGCTTTTAATTATATAAGCATAGTCAAGAAAAACAAGTCATCATGTTGACTTCATTTAAAAATATATTTTTCATTCAGCATATTAGTCTGTCTTTCTATTATAAGGTGGGCAGCATTCTTCATATGTAATTTCATTGATAAAAGGTAAATCTTTCATAATTGTTCATTTTTTCTAATGTTGATATTATAACATATATCACGTTAGAATTTATTCTTGGAACGACCAGCAGGACGATTTCAGAGAGGCCTGGAGAGACTTGCATGAATTGATGCTGAGTGAAACGAGCAGAACCAGGAGATCATCATACACAGCAACAACAGTATTACATGATGATCAATTCTGATGGACACGGCTCTCTGCAACAAAGAATTGTCTCAAACCAGTTCCAATTGTTCACTGAAGAAAACCATATACACCCAGAGAGAGGGAAATGAAATATGGACCACAACCTAACATTTTCATGATCTCTATTGACATTTGTTTGCATTGTGTTGCCTTTCTCTGATTCTTTTTTTTTTCTTGTAGATAGGATTTTTCTTGCATAACTTCTCAAGCATTTCAACATTATTAGCATGTAGTGGACTTCCTGCCATTTAGGGGAGGGGAGGGGACTGGGGGTAAAATTTGTAATGGAAAGCTTTGTAAAGATCAATGTTGGGGAACTAGCCATACATATGTTATATAAATAAAAAGCTTTAATAAAAAAAAGTTAAAAAAATAAAAAATAAAAAAAAATTAAAATTAAAAAAAAAGAATTTATTCTTGGGGGGGCGGAGCCAAGATGGCTGAGTGAAAACGTGACTCTCTAAGTCCTCCTCTGATCTTCTCTCAAACCAACAATAAAATAAGCCTCTGAACTGATCTTCAAGTCAACGAATTCAGAAATATTTGGACACTGCTCTCTGAAGAACTTCATATCAGGTTTGTCTAACTCGGACAGAGGGATAAACAAGCGGACTCGATGCAGGCCGGAAGTGAGGCTGGGACCCAGCTCAGCTCATCCTGGCAGAAACTCCAAACTCCAAATTCCAAACACCTGGAGTTTATCTGAGGCACTCAGGACAATCTGCCCTGATTGGGGGCAGGTGTTCTGGCAGACTTGCCTTGTTTAAGGAGTAATTTGAACTTAGTCCTAGCCCCCACTGGCACAGAACCTTAAGTTAATTCTCTGAAGTGCCCCAGGGCAAAGACCTTTAGCCCCGGTTTTTCCAAACCTTAAAGAGATATACACGCTGTCTTAAAAAAAATGAAGCAAAAGAGAGCTCTAACCATAGACAGCTTTTATCGAGACAGAGAAGGGCTGATACCAGATCCTGAGGTTCCTTTAGACAAAACTTCAGAGGAAATCAGCAAGGACCATCACTGGTCCCCTTTTCAAAAGGCCTTTCTGGAAGATTGCATAAAGAACCTCATAAGAGAGCTGGAGGATAAATGGGAAAATAAATTGAAATCAGTGCAAGAAGGATATAATATCTTGCCAGAAGGATATGATGCCCTGCAAAAGAGATATGAAAAAGACACAAATTTATTGAAAAATAAAATTAGTGAAGTGGAAAAAGAGTGCAATGAACAAAAAAATTCAATTGGCCAGTTACAAAAGGAGCTTAAAAAGGTAACTGAAGAAAACAACACTTTAAAAATAAGAATTGAACAAATGCAAGTGAATGACTTCCAGGAAATCCTGAAAGAAAACTGTCCTGAGATTATAGAATCAGAAGACAAAATCACCATTGAAAGAATTCACTGATCACCTCCTGAAAGAGAACCCAAAATTAAAACCCCAAGGAATATCGTGGCTAAATTTCAGGACTATCCCACCAAGGAAAAGATTCTGCTAGCAGCTAGAAAGAAACAATTCAAATACCGAGGATCAATAATTAGAATCACACACAATCTGTCAGCCTCCACATTGAAGGATCAAAGGGCCTGGAACCAGATATTCCGAAGGGCAAAGGAACTTGGATTACAACCAAGAATAATCTATCCAGCTAGAATGAGCTTTATCCTCCAGGGAAGAAGATGGCCATTCAATGATATAGGTGAATTTCACCTATTTCTAATGAAAAGACCAGATCTGAACGAAAAATTTGACCTCCAAACACAGAACTCAAGAGAAACATAAAAAGGTAAAAAGGAAAGGACTCGAGAACTTTATTTCTATTATGGGGATACTTAAAGTTTGAGGGTATAATTAACTAGATATTACTTTGATAATATGAAAAACAAAACTAGAGGTGGAAAGGTTGTCATACTGGGGAAAAGAGGGAAAAAGTGGTAAAATAAGATCTAAAAAAAAAAGGAGGTTAAAAACAAGATAAAATCTCTTGAAGAGGCAAATAAAACCTAATATAATTGAGAGAAAGAGGGGAGGGAAATGAGCACTGTGTAAATTTTACTCTCATCAGGTTGGGCTCTAAAAGTGTATATCAGACACTTGATTTCACATAGAAACTTATCTGTTGCTAGAGGGAAGTGGGAGGGAAAGGAGGAAAAAGAAAGGGATAAATTATTAGAAGGGAAAATAGAAGAATCAGGGAAAAGGAATTAAAAGGGGGGAGGGGATCTAAAGGGTGGAGTATTGTTTGGGGGAGGGGGTCATCAAAAGCAAAGTACTGAGGAGGGGGGAAGGGAGAAAGGGGAAAGGAAAGGGGAGTTTTGTTTGGGGGAGGGGTCATCAAAAGCAAAGTACTGAGGAGGGGGGAAGGGAGAAAGGGGAAAGGAAAGGGGAAAACATAACTTGGGTAAATAAGATGGCAGGAAATAAAGAATTAGTTATTCTAACTGTGAATGTGAATGGGATGAACTCTCCCATAAAGCAGAAACGGATATCAGACTGGATTAAAAACCAAAATCCCCCAATATGTTGTCTACAAGAAACACATCTAAAACATAGTGACACGTATAGGATGAAGGTAAAAGGCTGGAGCAGAACCTATTATGCTTCAGGTGAAAAAAAAAAAAAAGCAGGGCTAGCAATCCTTTTCTCAGATCAAGTAAAAGCCAAGATAGATCTAATCAAAAGAGATAAGGAAGGAAACTATATTTTATTAAAGGGTACCATAGATAATGTAGCAATATCAATACTAAATATATATGCACCAAGTGCAATAGCATCCAAATTCCTAGGGGAGAAATTAAGAGAGATGCAAGAAGAAATAGATAGCCAAACTATACTAGTGGAGGATCTCAACCTTGCTCTCTCAGAACTAGATAAATCAAACCACAAAATAAACAAGAAAAAAACTAGGGAGATAAACCAATTGTTAGAAAAGCTAGGTATGGTAGATCTATGGAGAAAGTTGAATGGAGACAGTAGGGAATTTACTTTTTTCTCAGCAGTCCATGCAACCTATACAAAAATTGACCATGTGTTAGGGCATAAAAACCTCAAAATCAAATGCAGAAAGGCAGAAATAGTAATTGCATCTTTTTCAGATCATGATGCAATAAAAATCACGTGCAATAAAAGGCCAGGAGAAAATAAACCAAAAGTTAATTGGAAATTAAATAATCTAATCCTAAAGAATGAATGGGTGAAAGAGCAAATCATAGACACAATCAACAATTTCATCCAGGAGAATGACAATAAGGAGACAACATGCCAAAATTTTTGGGATACGGCCAAAGCGGTTATAAGGGGCAATTTTATATCTCTAGATGCTTACTTGCATAAAATAGAGAAAGAGAAGATCAATGAATTGGGCTTATTATTAAAAAAAACTAGAAAAAGAACAAATTAAA
>JAJPUD010009505.1:0-22363 GCA_023553655.1 Myrmecobius fasciatus
CAAAACACTTTCCACACAAATAAGATCAGACCTAGTCAATTGGAAAAACATTAAGTGCTCATGGGTAGGCCGAGCAAATATAATAAAAATGATGATACTACCCAAATTAATCTACTTATTTAGTGTCATACCAATCAAACTCCCAAGAAATTATTTTACAAATCCAGA
Organism: Myrmecobius fasciatus; assembly: GCA_023553655.1. Classification (NCBI taxonomy): domain Eukaryota; kingdom Metazoa; phylum Chordata; class Mammalia; order Dasyuromorphia; family Myrmecobiidae; genus Myrmecobius; species Myrmecobius fasciatus. The sequence continues at coordinate 169 of JAJPUD010009505.1, forward strand.
AAAAAATAGTAGCAAAGTTCATTTGGAAGAACAAAAGGTCAAGAATTTCAAGGGAATTAATGAAAAAAAAAGGCAGATGAAGGTGGCCTTGCTGTACTAGATCTAAAACTATATTATAAAGCAGCGGTCAGCAAAACCATTTGGTACTGGCTGAGAAATAGAGCAGTCGATCAGTGGCATAGGATAGGATATCAGTACAATCAGACCAGTTTTTGAAGCTAGTTTATATAAAACTAACTACACATAAAACTGGTCTCAGCTGAAAAATGTGACTAATGAATAATGCTAATTTAATACTTCTCTTGCAAGTCTGTGCCTTGCTAGGCAGTTAATACTTGCTCTGTAATTCTTGACAATTCCAGATATTATAAACTTATATCAAGGTAGAATGAAAAAAAAATGTTTAATCCTGAATCCTACTACTAGGTTTTATCATGATCTATTTGCTTGACCACAATTCATGTTAATAAGAATAAAAAGTCCTTTTAATTCAAAACAATAGAGCACTGAACTTCCTTTCTGACCAAGATTAAAATATAGAAGATATACCATGGTGCAACTAATCTTCAAGAGGGAAGAACTGCCAAGGGCTAGATTTTAGAAATGTGGAACAGGACTAGGAACTTGCAGCCCATTGACTGCAGTAACAGATGAGAATTTGTGACACAGATATTTAAATATTATTTTTAAATGACTTCTCCCTTTTTCTTTTCTATTGAATTAGACATGTGATGATAGGCACTACTTCAAGTTATTCTTTTGGATATATGGAAGGAGATACAATAGATTTTTTTTAAATCTGTTCTCTGTTTTATTTTGATTTTTCAAGACAGAAAACTAGAAAGCATCTCTTTTTCACATTCACTGTGAGTAGTGGTTAAGTTTCCATGGCCAATTTTTTTTTTCTTTATGCTTTTTCCTAACTCTTTTAGCTCTGATTTTGGAAAATCTGATTATATGTCAAGGTAGGCCCAACTAAGACCAGAATAGGCATCATCCTATTTTCTTTTACAAGTAATTGAGGGTATTATATATTTAGGATTTAAAAAAAAAAATATACGTTCAAAAAAACTTTTCATGTAGCAGTTTGTACATTTACATGTTTATGGAAAGATAGTCATGTTCTAATAATAAACAATGTGCTTCATAATCCATTTGGAATCCCCTTTTTCTTTCCCATTTCCCTCCTCTTTTAAAAGTTAAAATTTATTTTTTTTAGAATTCAATCTGCCACGCATTCCATTGTTCACTTTCAACAAAGATTTTTAAAGAATACCAAGTGGGGCAGCTAGATAGAAGTGGATAGATAACCAGGCTTGAAATCATGAGGACCTGTGTTCAAATCTGCTCTCAGACACTTAATACTTACTAGCTGTGTGATTCTAGACAAGTCACTTAACCCCTAATTGTTTCACAAAAAAATAAGTACCATTCCTGTTTGATGAATCATACTCTTCTTAATCCTTTTTTTAACCTTAGAATCACAAATCACAGCACTTTCTCTTTCTGTTTTTCTCCATGTGTATGTACTACAGATCACTCTAATGTAGACACTTCTCTATTTATATACCTATGTATTATTTATACCTCTAATATCTATACTTTATACTTATTTATATATCAATTAAGATATATTTATCTATACTTTATACTTATTTATGTATTGATCAAGATATATTTATGTATATATTATAAATACCTCTAACTAGAGTTGCAAACTGAGGGTATTAGCTTAGTTGATTTCTAAGGTTCTATATGGCTCTAATATTTTGTAATTTATATGGATGTGCAGATGCACTGAGTTATATAAAACACCAAAAGTCTTTTCTTACCATTTAAATAGAGGTTGGGAGAAAAAATGAAAAAAAATGTAATAAAAAACATTCTGATGTTTGAATGAATCAACATCAAATTATTTTTAAAAGAATACTAGAAAGGTTTGTTTAGCTGAAATAAAATCACTTTCCATTAATAAAATACATACCATTTGATGTCCTTGATATTGAGTCATTTATTGAAATATTGGGAGACATTTTCACATTAGCATGCTAATTGTCGTTCTGATACATTAAAATTACATAGATAAATAAAGTAAAAATATCACATGTGAATCCTCCAGAGATTCTTAAGCAGATCTTCATGAACCTGAAAAACAAAAAGAGAAATAGAAAAACAACAAACCTTTATTGATAATGGCAAAAGAAAAATGAAAGAGTTTCCGGCTATCATCTCTAAATGTTTTGTTTAAATTTACTATTTTTTTATTTTTATGTTTACTACATATGCTAAGCATATGTTATTCTCATCTGAGTATAATTGTCTCCATAAAAAAATTTTTATTTTTAAAAACATATAATTAAGAAATATTATTGAAAAATACAATTTTAAAAGAAAAAGATACATAATTAACAGATGAAAGAAAAACAATTTATTAGAATACAGTATCATAGAGGAAAAAAAGGAAAAGACCTTTATTTTATTGACAAGGGACTGAGAAACAGAAGACAAAACTTTACTTTACAATTTCATATAAAATCTTCAAATATTCAATCATACTTACTCTGAGAAAGTCTGTTTAGTCATTAAAGTTTAGATGGATCTAAAAAACATCAATGAATTTCATGGTTCTCCTTTAATTGAGGTTGATTCGATGATTCCTTAGGAGGGGACAACTTTGTTCTGAGCTCCTATATTTGTAGCTGAAGCTACTGAGTCAGCCTGAGATTATAGAATCATTATGAATGTAGGAATACAAAGCTCATGAACATTCAGTTGAAAATATAGACTAAAAGTATGGTTCTGTTTACAAAAATATAATTAGAAAGATATCTCTTATGGTAATAGATATCACACAATAACTCTTAGTTACCATAGCTTGGGGAAAAAGTTTTTGCAAAGGTCAATGTAGAAAAATCACTCATATGTTTTGTAAATAAAAAGCTTTATTAAAAAAATAAACAGAAGGAAAGAAAATGGAGAGAAATAAGCAGTAATAAGTGAATAGGATGAAATGCTCATAAAATAGAGGTAGATAGCAGAATAGGTTATACTAATTTTTTTAGAATAGATTAAAAAGCAGAATCTAAGAATAGTGTTTGCACAAGGTTTTTTTTCTTTTTCCCCAAAACAGAGAAATACCTGATTATGCTTTAGTTCAAGGTAAGATAAATTACAGGGAAACCCTCATGATCTCAGAAGTGTAGACTCTGCCCTGAGATACTTGGATAGGTGAGAAAACTCTAGACGTTGCTTGTCCCTTTCTTTTTTCTGTTTTTTCTTTTCTTTTTCTTTTTTTGCAAGGTAAATTGGGTTAAGTAACTTGCTTAGGGTCACACAGCTAGGAAGTATTAAAAGTTTGAGGCCATATTTGAAGGTACACATAAGATTGGATTCTTAACTTTAGACCTACTTTCATCTTACGTGTTCTTAAGAATACCTAATTTGTATACCCACAGACTTAAATACTTACCATTTAACACTGGTATTCCTCTTTATTCCTTCTCTGGTTTGCTCTACCTGAACATCTGCTGCCTTGCTCTCTGAGCTTCTCTGCTTTGTAGCTAAATTATTTATGACTCCTTGACCACAAATGCCATATCATTAGAAGTCTCAAACCCATTGTTCACATCTCTCCTGGTGTACTTCTAAATCTACTGCACCTCTGCAGTACCTCTCTGTACAGCCTGAGTGCAAAACTGTTTTCTTAATTTCTTTTAAATATTGCCTTCTGCCATTAAAATCTATGCTCCGTGAGAGCATTGTTGTCCTTTTTTGGTATTTCCAGTATTTACTACATTTCTCAGCACATAGTAAGCTAGGAAGTGCTTAAGAAAAGCTAACTAGCTTCTTCCTTTCTTACTGTCTTAGTCTCTCTTTGTTTCCACCTGTGGTGGTCTGTGTGTGTATGTGTGTCTGTCTGTCTGCCTCATCTAGTTGTTCCTTTTGGGAGAGATAGACTTAATTTACTCTTTCAATTCTAAACTTTTCATGTAACTTTGTAAATAATGCAGCTACAATTAACATTTTTCTGCATATAATTTATCATAATATATTATAATAATTAATATTAATTCATCCCCAAAATTATTGCAATTACATTTCTATGATATTATTGTTTCATTGTGCTGCAAAAGCTTCTGTAGGGCACTCAGTAATTTTATAGCAATAAAGTTTCAGAAAGCATTGTCATAGTCAATACCTTTTGGCTTTCATTAGCCTTAATTCAAATCAGCTATTAAATTGCCAGCTTATTTTTTTGATTTTTGGTCTGAGTCAAATCTGAACAAAACATTGCCTTGTGGATTTTAATATTGTTTCTGCAACAGTGTCATTTTGTCATGGAATTTTTGTTCCAATTAAACAATGCTAGCTAGGAATTTAGAAGGGGATTTTTCATACTGGAAGTATCAATGAAAATGTAGGGATACTATTCTTTAGTGATCCTTCAAGATGGGAATTCCAAATGCAGGGAAACCATCCCCTTGCATTTATACCATATTTTTTCCTGGAAATAGACCTATGAATTTTAAACATAGAAGCTACTAATATAGTAGCTCTAGAGACTAAATCAATATCAGAAAACCTCATCACAAGTTTAGGTACTATGCATATATTCAGTCCAAAATAATACCTACTTACTAATTGAGTTCTGGATTCAAACATTACTATTTCCTATACTTCTGTTCCCCAATACTTCCTTTACCTCTTTCTTAACACTTTGCATTTACACACCTTCCACTATGCCACCCCATGACATTTTCCATTTCATTACTACTACCATTTTGGGAAACTTAAAGCAGAATAAAATGTCATAAATTTAACTTAGATTATTGTTTCCTCGGTGCTCTCCTAGTGATGAACAATTGGATCTACTTAAAGGAATTGAATCTGCTGTAAGAAAAGTAGATTATACAATGCATATACACTGTGTAGATTATACATTGTAAGGAAAGTATATTAATAAATCTTTAATTCCTTCTATGTATTATCAAGTATAATTTTTGTCAGGCTTTTGTAGTGTTTTATACAAAGCTGAGTTCTGTAATTTTAATTTAGTTTTGAATTATTTTAGATAAAAAATAGTTCTGCAAAAATCCTATAAAGCAGATAATTCATGTACTCAATAGTACACTACTTGTAAAGGACAAAAACAAATAAAGACAAGTTAAGTTAACTATTTGTCCATCTCCCAAGTGACATTTTAGTTTTGGATAAACCAGAAGTATAAAAATACTTGAAAAAGTTAGATTTTTTTTTAAATTCTGAAAGACTGGTTATTTTTAAGTTCAACTCAGCCATTTTTAAAAATTTATTAATGTTCTCACACATGCATTCTTTATGGGATTCTAGAGCAGTCACATTTTTCTCATGTCGTCTGATATCTTACTTTTAATAAAGCATAGTTTATTGTGAATTATTTAACATTTTCTTTCAAGCCTTACTAAAAAACTAAAATTATAATTTCTGCAAGCCTGTTGCTAAAACATCACCACTTCCATCCAAAAATTCACGTGTTGAAAGAGCTGCAGAAGTTCAATCATGCATCCAATTGATCTCTTCAAAACAAAGATTGAGCATGACTATTTAGATTAATCTTTATTAATAATATTAATACATTAATGAAAGCAACCTTTCAATCTTTGGTGTGTCCAAGAGTGAAATCTTTATTCATTTTCAATTTACAGTAATTTAAATGTGATTTTAATTTAAAGCTTACAATTGCTCACTATAGGAGTAGGGATGAACAGAAATGGGACCAAACATGAATAAAATTGATGGTACAATGCACCTACTTTAGATAATTAACTATTCTTTTTATAACAGCTATTAATTTATAAATAATTTCATAGTTAATCTTTGAAGTGGATGCTGGTAGGCTCTATAATCAGTACTCTGTCTTTTTTGTGTAATTCATTTATTCATTCATTCATTTGATATTAAGATAATGTCTATTAAAATTCAAGACTTTGTGAAATATAATATAATAAAATTAACACATTTAAAAATTGCAAAATAATATTTCATTAAAATATTTGAAAGCTCAAAATTTTCATTAATCTAAACTGGCTTCCTCCTCTGTGTGAACCATTATTTTTTTTTATTTTAACTATTTCCTGTGTGATAACTGAAATCAAGTCAATGTTCATATGCTTCATAAGCTACAGTAAAAGATTCAACTCATTTTGCATCATAGGAAAAGGCTGATTCAAGCAAATAGTTAGATTGCCTCCTTTCAATTCTTCCCAAATCAAGAAGACTGTTTTATACAGTTACAACACAGAAAAATAGAATTTCAATGATGGAAAGAATCTCAATAATCTTCTTGTCTAACTCATAACTTGAAACGAATTTCCATCAAGATAAGCAGTCATCCAGACTCTGATCAGAGATTTCTGAAGAGAGAAGACCTTTTACATAGCAATTTTTAAATTTTCTTCTCCACTTTGTACCTCTTTCCCAATACACATCAAGGCTCTATTTGACATTTTCAACATTCTCTCTTTGTTATGGTTCTGTTCTCTCTGCCTTTTCTCCATGATAATTAGCCATGCATTTATTGCAGTTATCATACTTTTTTTGAGTGTTCTCTTTAATATGCAAAATATCCCTGGTTATGTCAATAACTCTTTATACATCTATATTCAGGAAGATCTGAATTCAATTGTGGCTTCAGGCAATTATTTTGTATCTTACTTTGAATAAGTGACTTACTCCTGTTTTCCTCACTTTCTTTGTTTGTAAAAAGAGGATAACAATATCCAGTACCTCTCAGTATTGAGGATAAAAGTACACAATAATTGTAAAATTCTTAACACAATATTTGGTTCATAGTAAATTCTATGTAAATGTAAGGTATTATTATCATTAATTATTTTAATTATGGAGTCAAAATCTCATTTGTCACTTTCATTGTCTTCTAGATGATCTCTATTGATCAACGCCATCTCTAAGAGAAGTCAATGAAGGTCTCCAGCATGACATTTATATAGGTTGGGAAGGCTTGGATAACTTTCTTTATCACTGGTGGGGATGCATCAGATTACAGATACACTGGTGTATTGGTATATGAAGTAATTAGAGAAATTGATCTTCTCTGCATTCAAGATTAGCTTAAAAAGTTAGAAAATTGATATATTGAAAACAATTGAAAATTTGTCAGCCCAAAGTTGAGCAAAATGAGACTTTTGTAAATGGAAGCTTAAAATGACAGCAATGTATAGCATAGCTTGGAGAAAGAAACTAAAAGCCTTTAAAAATAAGAATTCACCTCAGGCCATGGAAGAGCTCAAAAGGAATTTTGAAAATGAAGTAAGAGAGGTAGAGTAAAGATTGGGAAGAGGAATGAGGTGACACAAAAGAAAGTACAAAAAGCTAATGAGGAGAAGAATGCTTTACAAAAGCAAAATTAGCTAAATTAGAAAGGTGGTACAAAAGCTCACTGAGAAAAATAATTCCTTAAAAATTAGAATTGATAGAGTTCTAGAGCAGAGCAAAGATACTGGAATGAAGCCAGGAAGCTGTTTGAACTCTCTCAGTTTCCTTCAAAAACCACATGAACACAACTCTGTGAACAGAGCCTAAGGAAATGAAAACAATCTTCAGCACAAGATAGATTGAAAGGACTTCAACAAAGGCCAGTTTCACTGGAGTGAAAGGGGTTTTCAGTCCAGCTGGATTCTGATCTCAGATAAAACAAAAGAAAAAATATAACTAATGAAAAGAGATAAGGAAACTACATCTTGTTAAAGGATACCATAAACAATGAAATAGTATTGATATTAATTGTATTTGCACCAAGTTGTAGAGAATCCAAATTCTTACAAAAATATTGTCAGTTACAATAAGAAATAAACATCAAAACTATATTAATGGAGGACCTCAAATTTCCCTTCTCAGAATTAGATAAATCTAACTACAAAATAGACATAAAAGATACAAAGAATTTTAATAAAATTCTAGAAAATTTAAATATGATTTTTTGACATTATTGATAATTTCAATAAATGCAGAAAAAGATTTTGACAAAAGACAGCACCCATTCCTATCAAATACACTAGAGAGCATAGGAATAAAGAAAGCTTTCCTTAAATTAATAAGCAGTATCTATCTAAAACCAACAGTAAGTATTATTTCTAATGGAGAGTAATTGGGCATATTTGTAATAAGATCAGCGGTGAAATAAGGATGCCTATTGTCACCACTAATGCTCAGCATTGCACTAGAAATGTTGACTTTAGCACTAAGAAAAGAAAAAAAAGAAATTAAAGGAATTTGAACAGACAATAAAGGAATAAAAGTATTACTCTTTGTATGTAATATGATGATATATTTAGAAAATCGTAGAAAATCATCCAAAAATCTTTTGGAAGCAATTTAGATGTTTAATAAAGTTGCAGTATATAAAATAAACCTATGCAAATAACCAGTATTTCTATATATATATATTACCGACAAAACCCATCGAAAAAAAGTTCCATTTAAAATTATTATAGAAAACTAAAATATCTGTGTGTCCACCTCCCAAGACAAACCCGAGAATTGTATAAACACAATTACACAACAGAAAGGATAGAATCAACTAGGGAATAGGGGAGTGGTGAAGAGGAATAGTTAGCAGTAATATTTGTGTAAAGAATTTTGAAGCATTTCCCTTATGAAAGGTGCATTTCTCAAAACTATTAGGAACTGAGTCAAATATATTTTAAAAAAATACCCTTTTCCTCTTTGATAAGTAATCAGAATATAAAATGCAATGCAAAGGATTATAAAATCATCCATACCCTTTGACTTAACAATGCCTCTTTTTGACTAGTATCACAAAAGAGATTTGAGAAAAAAGCAGGAAAAATGATCTACATATACAAAAATATTTGTACTAAGTATCTCTTTTCTCAGGGCAAAAAAATGGAAATTGAGAAGATGCCCATCAATTAAGGAATGGCTGAATAAACTATGTGATTATAATGAGACATTCAAAAAGAAATGATGAGCAGTATGCTCTGAGAAAAAACCTGAGAAGTCATCCACAAGCTCATATAAAATGAAATATGCTTTGTACAAAGTGATAGTAGTGTTATTGGATAATTAACAATTAATTTCTATTCTCAGAAAGTCAATGAAGCAAGATCACTCCAAAGAACTTTTAAAAAATATGCTATCAACATCCAGAGAAAGAACTGAGTGTGTCTCAATATAGATTGAAGCATATTTTTAAATGTTATTTTTCTTGAAGGGTTTTTTAGGTGTTTTCTTTCAGCACATAACTTTTATGGAAATGTTTTGCATAACCTCTTATGTACCTTCTCATTGGTGGCAAGGTGGGAAAGAAGGAAAGGAGAGAATTTGGAACTCAAAGTTTAAAATAAATTCCAGAGTCAGAGAGATTTAAAAGTCTTCTGAAATAACAACTTATGTTTTGAGAAAAATTGATGGGAATACTGGAAAATACATTTGTAGAAACTATGTATTCAGTCCCCATTGCCCTCTACCTGGATGCAGATGACTTTCTATAGCACAATGGAAACTGGCCTGAATCATCTCTTTGATGAAAAGATCCATGTCCATGAAAATTAATCATTATGTAATCTTGTTATTTTGCACAGTATTCTGTTGTATTCACTACATTTAGTATCAGTTCATGTAAGTCTTCCCAAGTCTTACTGAAATTCTGCTCAGTTTTCTAATTCCATAACATTCACATAACAATTTATTCTGCCATTCCCCAATTGATAGACATTCACTCAATTTCCAATTCTATGCCACCACAAAAAGAGCTGCTAAAAACATTTTTCACATATGGGTCCTCTTCTCCTTTTTTATGACCTTTTTGATATACAGACTTGATGGCAATGCTGGATCAAAGGATATGCACAGTTTGATAGACCTTTGAGCAAAATTATGCAAAAATGAATGTTGAAAATTATCTTAACATGAATTTGGTAAAACAAAATACTTTTGAAGAAAAAAAAGAAAAGTTGGGCATGACTGCAACAACTGATCAAATTATTTATCACATTACTTGCGTTCAACCACTTTACTTCTAGGCAAAACAACTTTTAGTTACCCTATGATATCATTCCTGGTCTTATATATTTATATATTTTCATATACCATATATGGTATATGAATGTTATGGAATATTTTTGTTCTTTAAGAAACAAGCAGCAGGATGATTTTAGAGAGGCCTGGAGAGACTTGCATGAACTGATGCTGAGTGAAATCAGCAGAACCAGGAGAACATTATACACAGCAACAAGACTATACGATGATCAATTTTGATGGACATGGTTCTCTTCAACAATGATGTGATTCAAACCAGTTCCTATTGTTCAGCGATGAAGATAGTCATATACATCCAGAGAGAGGCCTGTGGGAACTGAGTACGGACCACAACACAGCATTTTAACACTTTCTGTGAATATTTCCATGCATTTTGTTTTCCTTCTTAGGTTGTTTTTTTCTTCTTCTCTTTCTAGATCTGATGTTTCTTGTGCAGTAAGATAACTGTATAGATATGTATACATGTATTGGATTTGTCATATAATTTATCATATTTTAAAAAAAGAAATGAAGGATAAACAAAATTTATATTAATATATAATATAATAAGAACTAAATAGATGCTTGTTGACAGCATAAAGACATTTAATTTTCCTGACATTATTTATGATTGTTTCCATTTTAAATATCTCATGATCTATATTCTATGCGAAATTGTTCTGATGGTAGGAATTTCTGATATGACAATGGGTTGTTAACATGATAGCAGAGACAAAAATAGTAGAAAAAATTGAATAACAATGGGATACGAGTGAAGATTAAACAAAATAAACTTTTGGAAAAGGCTATATATATATATATATATCTTTATATATATATATATATATATATATATTGCAAATAATTCCCTCAGCAGAAGCATAATAGATTCTACTCCACTCTTTTTTTTTTACTTTTACTCTGTTATGTATAACTCTGCTTTAAATGTGTTTCTTCTAAACAACATATTGTAGTATTCTGACTTTTAACCCAGTCTGCTATCTACTTCCATTTAATAGAATTCATTCTATTCACATGCACAATTAAAATGACTAATTTTGTAATTTCCTGAAATCTTATTTTCTCCAATTTATATATTTCTCTTTCCTTTTCCTTTTTCCTTCCTCCTCAGTATTTTGTTTCTGACCACCATCCCTCTCAAACAGCCATCCATCCCCTTTTACATTCCTTCTCGCATTTTTAGACTTTTCCCTTCTACTTCTGTTCTGCCTTCATTAGTTTCCCACTTTCCTTTCCTGTTTGGTTACCTGCTTCCTTATAATGTGAGCCAAGTTTTTCTGTGAACTAAATATGTCTGATATTCTCTACTTGAGCTAAATTCTGTGATAGGTGCAAACAATGCTCAGCCCCCTCCCTTCTTTCCTTTAAGTGTAAGAAGTTTTGTTTGCCTCTTCATGAGATGTAATTTGCCCCATTTTAGCTCCCCTTTCCTCTTCTTTCAGTACAATCCCTTTTCCATCCCTAGTTTCTTTTTATACATTCAAAATAAAATCAAATTATATATGTATGTATGTACATATACATACATACCTATACACGCACACACACACACACACACACACACACACACACACATATATATATATACCCATATCATAGACATAGTTTTCAGGAGTTAAACATATCATTTATGCATATAGGAATGCATTTTTTTTAACTTTTAAAAGACACAATTATTTTTTTCTTTCCTTTTTAGGTCAAATTTTCTGTTCAGCTCTGTTTATTTCATTAGAAATAAATGATATTTACTTGTTTCATAGCATGGCCATCTTTTTCCCCTTAAAGGTAATGCTTACTTTTGCTAGACAGTTAATTCTTGGCTGCAATCCAAGTTTCTTTGGCTGATATCAGATTCCACATTGCTTCAGTGCCTTAAAGTAGAAGCTGCTAGGTCTTGGGTAATTCTTATTGTGGCTTCTTGATATTTGAATTATTTCTTTCTGGCTGCTTGCGATATTTTTTCTCTGGTCTAATAATTCTGACATTTAGCTACGATGTCTCTTGGAGTTTGCATTTTGGGGTCTCTTTCAGGAGGCAATCCGTGATTTCTTTCGATGGCTATTTTACCCTTTGGTTCTAGGACACCAAAGTAGTTTTATTTAGTGATTTCCTGAAAGATGTTGCTTAGGCTCTTTTTTTTGATTATGGTCTTCAGGAAGTCCAATAATTCTTAAATTCTCTCTCCTAAATGTATTTTCCAGGTCGATTGTTTGTTCCAATGAGAAATTGTACACTTTCTACTATTTTTTTTATATTTTTGGTTATGTTTGATTGATAATTGATGTTTCATTGAGATATTAACTTCCATATTTTCAATTCTAATATTTAGTGAATTTTTTTCTTCACTTAGCTTTTTTAATATCCTTTTGCATTTGGTCAATTGAACTTTTAAAAGAATTATTTTGTTCATTGTTTTTTCTCCCATTTCACAAATTCTGTTTTTCTACTGAGTTGGTTACTTTTTCCATTTCATCATATCTATTTTGTGCTTTTTTCCCCATTTGTCTAAATTTTTTAAAGGAGCTGTTTTCAGATAATTTCTGATTCCTTTCTCCAAACTCTCCTGCAAAATTCTCATTTCCATTCCCCATTTTTCTTCTAATTGTTTTAAGATATTTGAATTCTTCCAAGAGAGGCTTCAGAGATGGAGAACAACTCATATTGCCATAAAGTCTTCATCAGGAGATAATTTTTCTTTATTGTCCTCAGGGTTTGAAATCTATTCTTCTCTGTCTCCATAAAAGGTATCTTTGGTAAGAGTTATTTTTGTTTTTTTGCTCATTTTTATTTTTTTTAAATTTTTTATTTATTTATTTTTTGCTGAGGCAATTGGGGTTAAGTGAGTTGCCCAGGGTCACAAAGCTAGGAAGTGTTAAGTGTCCAAGACCAGATTTGAACACAGGCCATCCTGACTTCAGGGCTGATGCTCTATCCACTGGGCCACCTAGCTGCCCCTCTTTTTGCTCATTTTTAAAGGTTGAGGTCTGCTCTTAGGATAAAGAAGAGATTGTCCCAAGCTCTCTCTACAGACAACATCAGCTTCACACTGCAATGGGGTCAATGCTACTGATTTCTTCTTGTGCAGCACCTTCATGGGAAAGTCCAAAGTTACGTCGGGGTTCAGGGGCTTAGTATTTGCCTTTTCTACTTGTGTTGGGTATCTTACAACTAGTATGCTTCTCCACTGGCTTCTGAACCAGGACAGAGTAGCCAAAATTGCTAATAAAGGACACGTTTGAATCCAAGTCCTTTGCCTCCAAACTGATACCCCACTACCTCTCCACAATTTCAAAATCTTCAAAGAATTTAAAAGTCTTGAATTCTGACAACAAACAGTGCTACGTATACAAAAGGTGTTATCTGCACTTTAAACAGGTTAAAAAAAGCTACAAAAAGTGAAAAGTGTTGTGCTTGCTCAGTATCACAAATGTATGAAGTACTTATTTTTAATACTAAAAGTTAAGTGACCTGGACATTCTAAAGATCAGCATACTATTCATAATTCAAAATTGTCTCATAATTCTATGGACATATATATATATATATTTCTAAAAATGTATGTACACAGAGGTATGCATATATTTGTATTTTTCTATATATGTTTATAAATACATAAGTGTATTTATATATTCACAAACACACAGTGTCCCAAAAGTCTTAGTGCAGTTTTGTGCTTTAAAAATCTATGTGGAAATTAATATAATGTGACAGATAATGTTTACCCAAATCTAATGCTTACTCCAAGAAGAAATGCCTTATGAAAACAGTTATCCTTTCCAGGATTTTGACCCTTGCTGTTATTTCCTGCTTCAATTATATTAGCATAGATCATATCAGAGACAAGTAAATTATTTTAAAATTATTTCTTATATTTTCATATTGTCCCCAGGCTTCCTCTTCAAGTCAAAACACAAAAACAAAGGAAAATTCCATCTGGTATAGTACTACAATAAAGGGTGTTTATGAATAAATGAATATATAGCCTCTATTATGACTTAGGTTACTTCTGTCGCCAACAGAAATCAGTCATTTCAACAAAAATAAATCAGTCAAACATATTTTGGGCATTGTGTTAATGAAACAAAGGGTTGACTAGCTGAATTCATCTTTTTTCTACAAGTTCTTTTATTCTTATAAAATTAAATCCAGATTAGGATTCAGGTTGTTGCAAATTATTGAAGAAAAATATGATGGAAAAACAGTAAGAAATTTGAAAGCAGGAAATAATGAATAAAGAGAATAGGAACAAAGTATAGCTGAGCCATTCTTTTTAGAAAGAAATATGAAACTTACAAAATTCTTAAATTCTTGAATTAACAACCCTAAAAAATATGAATAAAAATCTAAGAGAAATTTTTAAAAATGTATTCAGAGAAATGAACCAAAGCAGTTGTCACAATTTCTTTAGTCATGTGATAGCCCAATGCAATCTAAAAACAAAACACTAACCAGAAGGAACAAAGAGATTCAGGCTTGTTACTTCAGAATTTCAGTTAATGTGTGATATTGATTGAGGAACTTTTCTCAACAATATAGATAGGAGCAGCTAGATGGTGTAGTGGGTAGAGCACCAGCCCTGAAGTCAAGAAGACCTGAGCTCAAATTTGACCTTAGTCACTTAATGCTTATTAGCTGTGTCACCCTAGGCAAGTCACTTAACCCCAATTGCCTTAGCAAAAATAAACAAATAAATAAAAATAAAAAAAATCAACAATGCAGAAAAAAATGCATTATTTTCTTTATACATTGTGCAATATATATTCAAATTCTCTTATAGATCAATCAACCGAAACCATTTTGACATGTATGCAGGAGAACCCAGCAGTTGTTTTCATTTCCATGTTCTTATTGTAATTATGTAGAGCATTGCATATGGATATGGATGAGATATTTTTATTTGAAACAAATCTATTCCTTTCCTTTAATACTTTAATCTTAAATTGAAAAATTGCACTCATTCTTATATATTTCTATTTCTATTAAATTTAATATATTTCTGATGTCAGACCTTAGTGAAATAGTTTCTATAATTTTTAATATTTTAATCAATTTTTAAAATTTGAATGATATTATATTTAAAATATAAATAGATATATTAAACATTAGCGGCTATTTAATTTGAATAGCATTGAATTTGCCTGTGCCAAAAGTTTTTCCAGTTTATATAATGAAAATTATCCTTTTTTTTAAATCATTTCTGCCTCTTGTTTAGGTAAAATTTTCTTCCAACCAACAGTTGTAAAAGGTATCAATTGTGTCATTCTAAAATGAGATGCAGAAGGAGTGGCAAACCACATCACTATCTTTGCCAAGAAAACCCCAAATTGGATTATGAAAAGTCAGATATAATTGAACAACAACAAAAAAACATAATGTGCTAAATATACACCAAGTTCTTAGTTTACAGAGACAAAAGAATAACAGCTCTGGATCACAGAAAATTATTTTAAGGGAATACATTATTTATATCTTATAAAAGGATATTGAAGGAAGATCTTAGGTTTATTTTCTCATGTTTTATGGATGCCAATGAAGCACACATGCTAATCATAGCATATTCCTCACTTTTGATGCAGAATTTTTCTACTAGCCTCTCTGACCATGCATTTGTTATTATGCCATTTATGCCTCTTCCTTTGTAATACATCAATAATAAGTTGCATCATACTTATGTCCAAAAGGTGACATTTTCCTTTTAAGAAGCCCAGTTTTTATCATTCAAGGGCTTGAGTATCCAAATACTTCCCATTATAAGGCCCCAAATAACATAAAATTTTTTATTTTTCAACTTGCTTATTTTCTTCTTCCTCCATTTCGATCTATAATAAGTCTTGTGAGATATGAATGGATAGTTTTGAACTTCTAAAACCCTGAAGGAAAGTAAAAGAAAGGAAGATCTTTATATGTAAAGCAGAGAAAATTGCAATCATTAATAATGATAACAAAATGTGGAAAACAATTGTCAGCCATTAAGCATTTTAACTGACTATTATGTACCATGCATAGTGCTAATCACTAATAGTAAAAGCAATAATTATTCTAGTAATGATTGCATGTGTTAATTATTTTTTCCGTATTGAATATGTTGATTTCCCAGTGTTAGATTTTAAAATAAGAAAAATGTTAACCATGACTACACATTTGCTCTTTTGAATTTTGCTTTAGAATCCTATATTTAAAGCTGACAAGTAATACTCAATTTGGTGAAAAAAAGCTTATTTTTGAAAATATTAATTAAAATCAAAATTCAAAAGAGATCATTCATTTTTAACATGTGTGTGCTTTTTCCTAAATGAACCTTAATCATCCCTGAATTCATCTCGATCTTTAGTCCATGTCCATTTGATTTCTTTGTGTAATACCACAAGGAAATTTCACTGCTGCTGAATAGAGTTAAATGCAAAAATCACAAAAATGAGCCTGTCAGGGCAGAAATTAGAAAATTCAAAACAAGAAAAAAGTGTATTTTTCCATATAAAGAACCATTAAAATTTCTTCCAAATTATTTTAAATTTCACTTATTTGAACTTTGTTGCTGAAAAAGATCCAATAATCACGCTGAAGGAATCAGGATAAACATTTCTAGCTACTACTTATAAAACAAAGCATAAATAATATTTTCTTCTATTATGTCTATGTAAATATCAAAACACTCCCAAAGACCATCAGTTTTAAATTTACATACACATTTACATATTAACAAGAGTAATGATCTGCCTCTACTGTGATGTTAAGGCTGTGAATCACATATAAAGAGTACCCAGATTTTGGCAGATTTGTTCCCTGAGCTGACAAAATATGCCAACATTGTTAATAAATCAGGTTGTTTTTCTTTATTTTGGGGGGAGAAGCAGGTAGGAGAGGGGGACATTTCTCTGGAAGAAGGTACCTCACAAGTTAAACTCTAACAGAGTGTGATTAGGTCTTTAAGAAAGTTCAGACCCATTTTCATCCTTTTGAAAGTATAGAAACAACAAAATTTACCATCTAATTAGCACATTTCCTGGCACATAGCAAGCTCTTAATAAATATTCATTGCCGATTGTCTTTTTAGCCAGAATAATTAACCCAAATAGTAAACTACTATAGGGAATAAAGCAAGCTCCCCATTTATCTATCTTGTTCATGGACTTCTCTTCAGATCATTAGGTCTTCCACTCTGATGGAGTAGAATGGAATTCTTTTCCACCCCAATCATCTTTCTTGAGATTAGGTGATAGTTGTGTGAGTCAAAGTGGAGGGATATAATTTTTGGTTACTGCCCAATGAAAAAAATTCTAATTATGGTTATGCTCTTTTGTTCTAAAATTTGCTTTTCTGTCTGGTTTGAATCCTATAAAAAATCATAAACTTAAAACAAAACTGGACATTAAAGGCTATCTAACACAAACATTTCATTTTACCCATGAAGCACAGGGGAGGTTTAATTGATTTGCTCAATGCAACATAGGTCTTATTGTAACATGTGCTGCAGAAGGAACAGGAAACCACTCCATTATCTTTGCCAAGAAAACCCCAAATGGGATTATGAAAAATCACACATGACTGAACAATAAACATAATGTGTTAAATGTCATACCAAGTTCTGAGGATTCAGAGACAAAAGAATAACAGTTCTGGATCTCAAAAAATATTTTTAAGGGAATGCAACATTTATATCTTACATTATATAAGGATATTAAAGGAAGATTTTTGGTGGTCCAGGATAATCAGAATTCTCAATGAATGCTAGTGAACTAATGCATTCAAAGATCTTTGAAGTATCTTTCACATATATGCATATTTCCAGAAAACAATCATATGATAGAGAAAGTTAGATTTAGAAAATTATTATTGTTAGTAGAAGAGCATCACATGATGAAAGGAATAGGGAAATAGCTAAGAAAAAAAGTTTGAGTAAGAAGTGAGACCTGGATTCAGGTAGAGGAGGTTATATTTAAGTAACTGATGGGAGTTCCTTGAAGGTAATACTGCTGTGAGAGAAAAAGGAATTTCAGTAGCTATAGTGTATTTAAATTTTTAAAAGGCACTTAACAAGGTCAAACATCAGAAAATAATAATTAAAGAGTGGTGAAACAGAAAGCTAAAAATGATATCCTTAAAAATGAACATATATCTATATGTATATGTATGTATACACAAGTATACATATATATATAGAGACAATTATAGAAAGAAGTGAAATGTTTGCAAAGAAGTTTTCTTAGAGATCTACTTCCTTATTAATGGCAGACTGAAAATTTGAAAATTATATCCATCAAATATTTTTTTACCTATCTCAAAAAGTTTGAGGCTAATCCTTCATATATGACTTATTAAAATTTGGGGGGATACTTACATATTTAGGAAGTAAACAAATAATTTTTCTATTTTTTCCACTATGAAAATTCATGCTAATTACTGCTAAAATATTATCTTTCATTGCTCTTTCCTAAATGCCACATGAAACAAAAATAATAAGTAATTTGTACATGATATATCCTTTGATAATTCCATGAGTCTGTAATTTCATCAATATGAGTATTATCTCCAACAGTACAGATTTAACGGCCCAGTCGAAGATATGTAACAAATGTTTAGTGGACCCATTCAGCCTGGTTTTATCTTATTTCAGTAGTATGTGTAGACACATGAAAAAAGCAAATAGTCAATAATGACTCCAGAATGAGGCTTGTTAGGAGAAGATTAGAAATAAGATTAAGGGTCAGGGGACTTAAGTGAAGAAGACAGTGTAGAGTAGAATTGTTCCACCCTTCGATCAAGATGGAGTAGTCAGGAAAGTTTAACAGAGAGTACTGAGCAATCAAGTATGTTCTGGGAAACATAGATTTCTACAAATTTACAAGCTAGGATGAGATCTTAGAGTTAATTGATTAAGTTGATAGATATTGCATTTTAGTTAATTTGTAAGTGAGTATAAGAACATAGCTTTTAATTATATTTGAATGTAGGTAGAGGATTAACCAGAGATTGAGTAAAATAGTAGTGAAATGAGCAGTAGTCTCCCCCCCTCCACCAATTACACACTTTGCAAATGTAGCAGGGATTGTTCCAAATCTCATCTGGAACATCCTTAAAATAAATGAAAGATTTTCTGGGTATAGGGAAAGTGACTGATTTTGATCATGTGTGACTCATTGTTGAGGAGATTGTGCTGTGTGATGGCAAAGTGCTTTCTTATTGGGTATGGTATCAGAGAAATTTATCACTGAGTTCACATAAAAAATGAACTTGTTCACCTCACCCCTGCCACTCTCTTTGCTTATGAATATATAAGCATTTGAAACACATATCCTGCTTCAACAAACCTAAACTGTCTTTCTCTGTTCCTATCTGTCTATCTCTGTTTATCTGCAGGTCTGTCTGTTGCTTATCTCTCTTACTAAATTTATTCTTTTCTGCTATTAGGTAATAGAGTACCTGGCTTGAGATATGGATATGTTCAGGATTGGAGATAACCTTGTGAGTTCCAAGACCAAGACAAGATGAAGAACCTGCTGAGAAGAATGATTCTCTATTACAATGGAAGATTTGAGTGCAAAGCAAAGCAATTTCACAGACTGGCAAGGTTTAATGTTTAAAAGAGAAATGGCCTAAACCTAATTATTTTAGCAGCACTTATACAAAGAATTGTTTAGGAGACTATGAAGCTTAGTGAAAGATCAAATGTCTAATTAGCATTCCTGAAAGCTTCTTTATATTGTAATGAAGTTTTTGTGTTATCCTCCCTGTCAATTATAGAATTACCTATATGTTTTTACTGAATCCTGTTTTAAATTTTTTTCTCATTAAATAAGCACTTGTGATTATCCTGCACTTAGTATTTTTTGTGTATATGAGTAAATGACCCATTCCACCATGGACTAATATTCTACTGTGATTTTTTTTGCTCCCTTGTTTTTGATGAACCCTAGATTCATAAGTAAATCATAAGTAAAATCATTGTTGGGACATTGGGGTAGGGTTTAGATAATCATATTAGTAAATGTGATAAAGGCAACCTCTCATTAAAGGCCAGACTTTGTATTTTTTTTGCAATTTGTAATTTGTAATATGTAACAAATTTGTAATTTACCAAGGGCAATTGTCCCAGAATCTGAGAAACAGAGGAAAAATACAAATTTAAAGAATCTACTGACGGGGCTGCTTGGTGGTGCAGTGGAGAGAGAACCAGACCTGAAGTCAAGAGGACCTGAGTTCAAGTCTGCCCTCAAACATTAAGACTTCCTAGCTGTGTGACCCTGGACAAGTCACTTAATCCTGATTGCCTCAGTAAAAAAAAAAAAAAAAAAAAAAAAAAAAAAAGTTATTTTCTATCTTTGAGTCATAGAACACAGTCTGTTAGGGTTTGAAGTATAGAATTCGTCACATATGCAAAAATGTTTGTAACAGTTCTATTTGTGGTAGCAAAGAATTGGAAAATAATTAGATGTCCATCAATTGGGGAATGGCTGAACAAGTTGTGGCATATGAAAGTATTGAACTATTATTGTTCTTTAAAAATGTTGAAAAACCTGATTATAGAAATGCCTGGAAAGATTGTCATGAACTGATGCTGAATGAAACAAGAAGAACCAGGAATGAATTGTATAAAATAACAAGAATGTGTGATGATCAGCTATGAAAGACTTAATTCTTCTCAATAGGCCCAGTTGTCCAAAGCAATTCCAATAGACTTTGGACAGAAAATACCACTTGCATCCAGAAAAAGAACTATAGAAACTGAATGTAAATCAACACATCCTATGTTCAATTCTTTTCTTCTGTTTTTTTCTCTCTCTCTCTACATGAGTCATAAAACAATGTTTATTAAAAATAAATATTTTTTAAAAAGAATCTACCAATCACTTCCTGAAAGGAAATGCCCAGGAACAGTATAGCTAAATTCCAGTTGTCAGGACAAGGGGTAAATACAAGAAACAGCCAGAAATGAATCAAATATTGTGGAGCTATAGTCAGAAATATATAAGATGCAGTGACTTCACTGCAATACCTAATTAAAATAAAAAAAAAATTCTTCAGTTAATAAATAGTCAAAGGACATTTACACATATATTATGCTAAAAGGTACAATAGGCAATAAAACATATTGAACATTTTTCATAGTAAGTTTCTTGAATAAAGCCTTCATTTGTCAAATAAATACTGAGTCTAGAAGTATATCAAATGTACAAAAATAAGAGCCATTCTCTAATGAATAAATGCTAAAAAAGATTTAAACAGATAAGGTCTAAAGAATAACTCACAGCTCTTGATAAATACATGAAAAAATTCTCTTAATCATTATTGATTAAATTAAGGAAAATTAAAACAACTTTTAGGTACCACCACACACATATCAAAAGTGACAAATATTGGAGTTTATGAAGAAAAAACAGGTACACTCATGAACTTCCTTTGGAGTACTCAAATGATTTAATTATTTTAGAACAATTTGGATCTTTAACCAAAGGCCTAAAAACTACCTAGAAAATAGATCCAGGAGAGATCAGTTAAAAAAATGTCTTGCACTATTTGAAGGAAAAGTATCCTAAAATTATAGAACAAGAAGATAAAATAGAAATTGGAAGAATCTACCTACCAATCAGCTCCTGATAGACATCCCATATGAAATCTCCCAGGAATATTATAACCAAATTCCAAATATCCCAGATCAAGGAGAAAATATCTCCAGCATCCAGAAACAACTCAAGTAAATTGGAGGTACATTCAATATAATGTAAGATTTAGCAGTTTCTATATTAAAGGATTGAAGAGCTTGAAATATCACTTTCTGGAGAGCAATAGAGTTAGGATCGTAACCAAGAATCACCTACCCAACAAGACTGAGTATAATCTTTCAGGAGAAAATGTAGACTTTCAGAGAAATAATGGATTTCCAAACATTTCATAAAGAATACTAGAGATGAACAAAACAAATAGATTTTAAAATACATGACTCAGGAGGTAATAAAAGGATAATCATGTAAGGGAAATCACAAGGGAATTGACATAGATTAATCTGTTTACATTTCTATATGAAAGAATGATACTTGTAACTCATAAGAATTGTTTTCATTTTAGGGCAGTTGAAAGGAATACACACATACACACACACACACACACACACACACACACACACACACACACACACACA
>JAJPUD010009505.1:22373-58670 GCA_023553655.1 Myrmecobius fasciatus
ATATATATATATATATATATATATATATATATATATATATATATATATATATATAGACATGGGGCACAAGTGTGAGTTGAATATGAAGGGATAAAATCTTTTTAAAAAATGATGAAATTAAGAGTTAAGAGAGGAATGTATTGTAAGATAGGGAAAAGGAAAGTGAAATGGTACACATAATCTGCCCATAAAAAAGATACAAGAAAAAGATTTTGCAATGCAGGGGAAGAGGAGGAGGAGAACATGAGTGAATATTAGTTTCATCACAATTGGAACAAAGAAAATTGCATAAATACTCAATACAGGTATAGAAAACTGTGTTATCATGCAGGAGAATAGGAGGAATTTGAATATGGGAAAGTGGGGAGGGTGATAAAAGAGAGAACATATGGAGTGAGGGAAGATCATCCCAAAACACTTTGAGGAAGTACAAGATGAAATGAGAGAGAGAATTAGTGGGAGTGTTGAGAAATATAGTTGGCAATATTAAGTGTAAAAAAAATTCTGAAGCAAATTTCTCTTATTGTCTCATTTATTAAACATAGAGGGAACTGAATTAAATTTACAAAAAATGAGAGTCATGTCCTAACTGATAAATGATAAAAAGATATGATCTGCATCCAAAGGGTTATAAATTCATGCACATCCTTTGGCTTAACAATACAACTACTAGGCATAAATAACAAAAGAGATGAAAAAATATGTATAAAAATATTCATAGCAGCTCTATTTTCAGGGAAATAAATGGAAAATGAGAGGATACTCTTCAATTGGGAAATGGGTTAATAAACTGTGGCATGTGTTGGTGATGGAATATTACTGTTCTCTGGGCAGGATGATCTCAGAAAAAAAATTAGGAAATCTTCCATGAACTCAAGCAAAGTTAAATGTACTATTTACAAAATTATATTAATGTTCTGGGATGACCAGAAGTAAATATTCTCAGTAGCACAATCATCCATGACTACACTGAAGAACTTACGATGAAAACTCCTAGCCTTATCCATAAAAGCAACTAATTGTGTCTGAATACAGACTGAAACATTTTCTATTTTTCCATCTTCTGTTTAACTTAATTTTTCTTGGGAGTTTTTTCTTTAAATTAGGGTGAGAGATCTATGTTTTTTTCACAACTTGACTTTTATGCATATGTTTAGCATAACTTTACATGTGATTTTTTAAATTGTTAGTAGAAATAAGAAAGATAAGCTAGAGCTCAAAAAATTTAAATGCAAATGTAATTTTTTTTGTTTTGTGTTGAATGTAACTGTAGAGAAATGTTAAATAAATAAAATTGACTTTTTTAAAGAAAGAAATGATAAGGGATGTAGTATTGGTGGAAAAAAGGGAGGATATAAAATGTAAAAGAACCAGAATGTATCAACATGTACAACAACAACAATATTATGATGATGATAAACTGTGAAAGATTTAACTCTTCTGATAAATGCACTACCAAAGGACTCATAATGGAAAAAATAAATGTTATCCACATCCTCAGAGAGATCTGATTATCCAAGCAAAGAATAATTTCTCAATTTGTTTTTCTTGCTTTTTTGAAATGTAACTAATATGGAAATGTTTTGCATAAATTCACATATACAATTAAAATATTTCTTGTCTTCTCAATGAGTGTGGTAGGGTTTTGGAGGAAGGGGAAGAATTTTCATTTCAAATTTTAAAAAGAAAATAATGTTTAAAATGTATAAATTAATATTTTAAAAAGGAAAATAAATGCAAGTCAATCTGATTAAATTATATTCTCCTCAAATAGCCTGTTATACTAAAGTGGCAACTGAAATGAAATAAAATTTGAATTTTTTTTTCAAAAATGAAAGTATTCTATATATTCTTGTTTTGGAATATTTGTCCGGATGCACTTCCATATTACTAGGGCTTGAGGAGGATGAGGTACAGTTTGAATACTGAGAAAGCATTCAAAGATTCAACCACAAAGTTGAAGTAAATGACCTCTGAGGTATTTTACAACTCTCTGACTTTGTAATAATGTGATTTTTAACCATTTACAATTTGGTTAACCTAAAACTGAAATTTATATATCTATTCTCCAAGTATTTTCATTCACCTGATGGGTTCTGCAATGTAAAATACAATAAAAATACCAATCCATCAACATTTGAAAATATAAAACTAAATTATACCCCCACCCCCCCACGCATACACAATTCCCTCTCAGAATATTGTTGATAGTATTTGAAATTTTAGTTTGAACACAAATCCATGCTCATTAATTACAGTTTTTTATTAATACTTTCTGACCTATTTTTCAATATTTTACTGATTATAATAGAAGGTCACCAAATTTTACTGAAAATGTTACTTTGGATTCTCAGATTCATACCGTTTCATGAGTAGACCTATCTATTAAAATGGGGGGGGGATTGGTTAACCTCAAACATATGAAAGATTTATTCTTCTATTAAGCTTCCTAAAGACCTTCTGATGGAGAATGAATTTTATTGAAAATTTCCTTAGTTTTTATTCAAATCACATAATTCTTATCTAATGTCTGATTCAGTTCTTTTTTTGACATTAGACCTAATAAAATTTATTTGCTCTCTTTTTAATTTTTTTTCATTAAAGCTTTTTATTTTCAAAAAATATACATGAATTATTTTTCAACATTAACCTTTGCAAAACCTTGTGTTCCAAATTTTCCCCTTTCCACTGACCACCTCCTGTCAATCTCAAGTAGCCCAATATATGGTAAAAATATTAAACATATATATGTTAAATCCAATATGTCTACATATTTATATAATTATTGTGCTGCATAAGAAAAATCATATCAAAAAGGAAAAAAAAATGAGAAAGAAAACAAATTGAAAACAAACAACAAAAAGAGTGAAAAAACTGTTTTGATCCACACTGAGTTCCCACAGTCCTCTAATGTTTTATTTTCCCCTGGCCTTTCATTGCATGTAATTTTTATTACATCATGATCTGAAAAAATGCATTTATTATTTCTGTCTTTCTTCATTTGATTTTGAGGGTTTCATGCCCTAATACACTGCCATTTTTATAGGTTCTGTATACTGTTAAGAAAAAAAAAACAAAACAAACAAAAAAAGTATGTTCATTTCTGTCTCCATTCAATTTTCTTCAAAGGTCTTTCATACCTAACTTTACTAGGATTCTATTTACCTCTTTGACTTCATTCTGGTTTATTTTTGTTACTTCAGCTGAAACACAATAGATTCTGTTCCAGCCTTTTGCCTTTACTCTGAATTTGCCACTCTGCTGTAAATATGTTTCTTGTAAATAATGAATTGTAGGTTTCTGGCTTTTAATCCATCTGTTATCTCTTTTCTTTTGTGGGAGAGTTCATCCCATTCACATTAAGAATTAAAATTGCTAAGTCTGTATTTACTATCATTTTATTTTCTCCACTTTATCCTTTTCTTCTTTCTTTCTCCCTTTCCCTCTTCCCCAGTATTTTGCTCCTCCCTCAAAGAGCCCTCTCCTTTTATAGCCCCTACCCATTTCTGATCCCTTTCCCCTTCTATTTCTGTTCTCCCTTCTATTTGCCTTCCCCTTTCCTTTCTTCTTTCCTGTCCTACTTCCCTGTAGGATGAATCAAATTCTCTGTGAAGTTAATGGAGTCTAATATTTTTTTCTTTGGGCCAAATATGATCAGAGAAAGATTCACACAATGCTAATGCACCATCCCTCCTTCCCTCAAATGAAATAGGTCTTTTTAATTCAGTATAAAATGAAATTTATCCTATTTCAAATCCATCTTCCTCTTCTTCAAGTAGAATCACTTTTCTTTCACTAGTTTCTTTTGTATATCATCACACTAAAATCAAATTATACCTGCACCCTCTAAGTATACCTATACATAACAGAGATACTGATGTCAAGAGTTAAAGATATCATCTTCCCATATAGGGATATAAGATTGTTAATTTTTAAAAGAAAGTTATTTTATCTTTTATTTTTACCTTTTTGTGCTTTTTTGAGTTCTGTATTTGAACATCATTTTTTTTTAAATTCAGCTCTGGTCTTTTCATCAGAAATAAATGAAATTAACTTGTTTGATTAAACATCCAAGTTTCCCTGAAATATATTGCTCACTTTTGCTGGATAATTGAATCTAGGCTGCAATTAAAGTTCATTTGCCTTTTGGAACAGCAAATTCTATATCCTTTGATCTTTTAACATGGAAGTTGCTAGGTTCTGGGTCATCCTGATTGTGGCTCCTTAATATTTGAGTTGTTTCCTTCTGGCTGCTTGAAATATTTTGATTTGATAATATTTCAGTATTATTATGTTCCTTGTAGTTTTCATTTTGGTGTCTTTTTCAAGAGGTGATTGATGAATTCTTTCAGTGTTTATTATGCCCTCTAGTTCTAGGACATCAGGGCAGTTTTCCTTGATGATTCCCTGAAATATGATATCTAGGTTCTTTTTTTCATCATGATTTTCAGGAAGTCAAATAATTCCTACATTGTCTCTCCTAGATCTTTTTTTCCAAATCAGTTGTTTTTTGCAATGAGGCAATTTTATATTTTCTTCTATTTCTAACTTTTTTTTTGTATTTTGACTGATTCTTATAGTCTTATCTAGTAATTCATTTCAATTTGTTCAATCCTAATTTTAGTGTATTGTTTTCTTGTTATTTTTTTATTTTCTTTTGCATTCAGTCAATTGAACTTTTTAAATAAGGTGTTTCATTCATTGCATTTTTTTCCATTTCACAGATTCTGTTTTTCAACAAATTTCTTTCTTTTTCATACCCATTTTGTAAGTAGCTTTATGATTTTTCCATTTTATTGTATTTATTTTGTAAGAACTTATTTGCTTTTTCTCTTTCATAAAATTTTTAAGGAGTTTTCTTCAGATAATTTCTGTTTTTCCTTTATCAGACTCTCTTGCCAAGTTCTCATTTCCTTTCCCCAGTTTTCTTCTCTCTTTTAACATCCCTTTTGAATTCTTCCAAAAGTGGTTTGTGAAATGGGCATCAACTCATATCACATTTAGAGCTTCATCTGGAGCTAATTTGCCTTTAGGATCCTCAGGGTTTGAAGTCTGTTTTTCTCTTTCTCCATAAAATCTGTCTATGATCAGAGTTCTTTTTTGCTCTTTATTTTTAAAGATTGAGACTTGATCTTAAATCAAGAAGGCAGCTGTTGCTTTTGTTTGCCCTAGGACTAGTGTTGCTAACTGATTTCTGATGCTGGTTAAATGTGGTTAGGTCCTATGTTTTGGGGGGTTCAGAGGATCACTATTTGCCTTTTAAATTTGCTTTGGGTTTCTCACAGCGAATCTGCTAATCCATTGAGTTGTAACCAGGACAGAGTAGCCTAAGAGCCTCCCCTTAGATTCCCTGGTGTGGGACAGTGAAAGCTCTGGTTCCCTGTCCTGGGCTCCTTGTGCTGCTTTTGCCCTTGGCAGCCTCTTCCCCTGCCCAATTGAAACAGACCTTCCAAAGTATCTTCTTCTCGAAATTTGTTACACTCCAAATATTTGTGAGTACTGGTCACTCCAAAACCAATTCAGAGGCTTGATCTGATGTTGATCTGAGGAACACCAGAAGGGGCCCAGATAAAGACTCGTCTACTCTATACCATCTTGGCTATGCCCCTGATTCAGTTCTAACAAATAATATATCAAACTCCACATTGTAAGTACTTTGAAAGTAAGAATTATATACATATATACTTGCTATTTGTTTAGCTTATATAAAGAAATGCATATTAAATTTCATAAGTTTTTAATATATTGTTATCTTAAAAAAATAACTATCTAAAACATGCAGTTAATTTTTTCTAAAATTCATTGTCTGAGAAATAGTTTATCTCCATTAATAGAAAGGAGGAATAGGTCTTATAAGTTTAATAAGAAAGTAGACAACTTTGATTTATGTATTTGACTACAGTGTGGTTGCCTCTGTATTTTACATTTATTGTCACTGTTATAATTCTACTTCATTTGTTTATCATTTTTTGCTCTGCATCATTTTATATAATTTTTGCTTGTTATTTTGAATTTTTTTTATATTTTTCATTTCATGTGGCACACTAATATGCCAGAACAGTCTTATTACAATAATTTATTCATCCATTTTCCAATCATTGGTCAAACATTGTGGTTCTATTTAAAAAAATATGAACTCTTCTACTATGAAAATTTTAATTCATTTGGTATTTTTTTGCTGCCCCAATAAGCAATCTATAAATCAAAGTTTATAAAAACATGTAATATTTTTTTTCTTCACTCTTCTAAGTCACTTAGCAAAATTATTGAACTAATTTGTAGGCCTATAAGCTATGAATAATTGAATGCATCTCTGAATATCTACTTTAAAATGATTTTAGAAATCTTTTGCATATGCTTGATAATTTTGCAGACCAGAGCAAAGGCCAGTACTACCTTGGAAGAACTGAAAATTTACAAGCTCTAGAAAGATTTCTTAAAACACCTGCAGAAAACCCTGAAGTTGGGACATTTCAACATATACTCTGGAAATGAATCCTATTTTAACAAAGAATTAAGTTTAGTAATACAGTGGGAAAATGAGCAAACAATGGAAAAATATTTCTACGATAAAAAGTTACTATGATGACAAGGAGGATTTTAAAAAAAAAACACTCTGAAGAAGATAACAAAGTCAAAATTCTTCCATCCAAAATGTTTAAGAAAAATAAGAATTGGTCTTAGGCCATGGAAGAACTCAAAAAGGGTAAGTCATGGCAAGTAAGAGAGGTGGAAGAGAAATGAGAGTGATACAAATGGAAATATAAAAATCTAATAAGGAAAAGAATGCCTTAAAAAGCAAAACTGCCCAAATGAAAAGAGTATACAAAAAAGCTTATTGAGGGAAAAAATCCTTAAAAATCATAATTAAGTAAATGGAAGCATCATTAAATGTCCCCAGGAAATAGTCTTTTCTTCTCTCAGGTGTATTTCATATTGCGAAAATAATTTTCATGGGCAGAAAACTCCAGACTTTTCATAATCAAATTGCACTAAGACCCAGAAAGGTAGGTCACTAACTAAACTTCCTTAAGAGTGGTTGAAATCCCAAATCAGCCTCTTTCCAGTAGCTGGCTGCTCTCAGCTCTCATCTAGCCTATGCAGGAGCTGAAAGGTTTATTGCTCTATAATTTATTGTCTATAATTTGAAGCACTAAATATACCCAATGACAATTCTTTATACCTGCCCCTAACTTCTATATTTTCACTTCTACTATGTGACATCTTTTCAGTCATCTTTCTCCTCAATTCTTTCTGCCTTCCAGCCTTAAGCTATTAGTGTCCTTTTATTAAAACTATATAAAAGTGATGAATTGCCAATAAAGATAACATTTAGAGCATGCATGTGGAAAGGAAAATAGTTACATAAAGTGTATATAATAAATCTCCATATGCTTTGAGATGAACTTACTAATATAGACACCAATAAGTTAGTTTATATTGCACAAAGTTCTGTTTACCTTGACAATCTTTTACTCCGATCTGGAAACCTTGATTCTCTTGGGCGATTTTAACTCTTTCACTAATTAAAAGAAAGTTCATGAATTCACATGAAGCTAATGACTTTATGAGAAATCAAGAAACAATGAAACAAAACTGAAAAAAAAGATTTTTAAGAAAAATATGAAATTTCTCAGTGGAAAAACAACTGATTTGGAAAATATATCCAGGAAAGAAAATTTTTTTTAAAAGTCGTTAACTACCTGAAAGTCATGATCAAAAAAAAAAGAACCTGAACATCATCTTTAAAGAAATTATAAAGGAATTCTGTACTGATATTTTAGAACCAGAATGTAATATAGAAATTGAAAGAATGTACCAATCACCTTTTGAAAGAGATCCTAACATGAAAACTCTAAGTTATATTCTTGCCGAATTCCAGAAATTCTAGATTAAAGAGAAAATATTTTAAGCCTTTTGTAAAAAAAATCAACAATGGTGGAGCCACAGTCAAGATAACACAAGATGTTGCAGCTTCTCCATTAAAGAACTGAATGGTTTTGAACATGGTATTCAAGAGAGCACAGGAACTAGAATTATAACCAAAAATTATCTACTCAGCAAAACTGAGTATAATCCTTCAATGAAAAAGATGGATGTTCAGTGCAATAGAGAACTTTCAGGATGAGAAGACCTGAGTTAAACAGAAAATTTGACTTTCAAATACAAGACCCAGAAAAATCATAAGGGTGTAAACAGGGAAGGGAAATCATAAAGGACTTAAAAAGATTTATCTATTTAGATCCCTACATGGGATGACAATTGTAACTCATAAGAACTTTATTATTATTAGGGCAGTTAGAAGAAATACACACACATGTATGTGCACACCACATGCAGACAAAAGAGGGTACAGGTATTACTTGAATATGAAGGGATAATATCTACAAAATTACATAAAATTAAGGAGTGAGAGATAAATGTACTGGGAGAAAGATAAAGGGAGAGGTAGAATAGAGTAAATTATCAACCATAAAAGATGCAAGAAAAAGTTTTTTACAATGGAATGGATGAGGGAGAGTGGAGCAGGAGTGATTAACCTCATTCTCATCAGTACTGGATCAAAGACAGAAATAGTACATAAATCTATCTTACCCTTCAGGGAACTTGGGGGAAGGGTGCATGAGAAATCAGGAGAATGATAGAAGCTTGTTTATATTGAAGGAGGACGTAGTCATAGGCAAAATACTTTTGAGGAGGGATAGGGTGAAATGAGAGAGAGAATCAAATGAAAAGGGGTTGAAGAATATAATTAACAATGCTAATTGTGCAAAGAATTTTGAAGAATGTTTCCATGATGAAGGCCTTATATTGCAAACATATAGGGAATGGAGTCAAATATATAAACAATGAAAGCCACTACCCAATTAATAAATGAGCAAAAATATGAATAGTTGTCACATGAAATGATGAAGCAATTTATAAGCTAATAAAGGATCATTAAATCTGTATTGTATAAATGAAAAATACAACTCAATAATCAATTACCATATATTATTTTTAGGAAAAATCCCTATGAATTTACTACTATTGAATATAATTTTTCTTAATAAATAGGAAGCATCAAATAATAGTGTTATTAAATAAAATATATTTTGTCTTTAATATTTTTCCATATTAAAAAATTTCCCTTTAATAGACATTCTTATAAGAGATTATAATTGACAGATTTTGTAACCCCAGACAATATGGTTTTGTAGAATTATTTTTAGAAAGCAATTTTATTGCATAGAATAAAAAAGTAATAAATGCATTTTGTCAATCCCTTTAACAAAAATGATTCACATCTATCATTACTATTTCCATAGTACATGGTTATCTATCACCACTAAGACATAGTATTTAGATGATTGTGAGTATTTTATTTGTGGCATATGGATTAATTATATTTTGAGGCTGCTTTAAATGTAGGCAGCAGTAAAAATCTTTAAGTAGATATCAACTTTCACAACAACTGAATGCAAAATTCTATATAAGACTTCCCCACTATCAACTCTTAGAATTATATACAAATGTAAGTTACCAAAAACTAAAAGAGAGTGAAGGAAGAAAACACAATATGCCCAAAGATAAATCACCAGAGAGACTGAGTACATGAGAAATCAAAGAAAAGTTTCTAGTAAAACAAATACATGTTATAAATAGCTCACCATATTATGGGATTCCAGGATATCACTCCAGAAAAAGAGGATAATTCTAAAATAACTATAATTATTACTCTTGAAAAGAGAATAGAATTACTTGAACAAGCAGTGAACAAGAATCCTAAATGAGTGGGAAAGAGTAATATAAGATTTGAATAATGAGTCAAATGCATATACTTAATTATTTAAAAGAAAAGGTAATTTGCAAAATTTAATGTCAATAAACATTAATTAAGTTCTTACTATGTGCCAAGTACCATATGTACAAAAGGAGAAGGTCCCTTAAATTACAGGGCTCATAATCTAAAATAGAAAACCTTACTAGAACAATAGGTATACTGGAAAAAAAATTAGTAGAAATAGAAAAAGAAACAAACCTAATGACACAGAAAAAAATAATTAGAACAAAACAAAATGCAGTAAAATTGAATAGCAAAGTTAATTAGAATAACTTTTAATAGCATTTTATTTTTCCAAAAATATAATATAGTTTTCAACATTCATCTTTGCAATACTTTGTGTTCCAAACTTATTTCTCCTTCTCTTCCTCCCAAGAGAGCAAGTAATTTGATATGGATTAAACAAGTACAATAGAACAGCTTTTTAGAATATTGAAGTAAAAGGAAATGCTTAATAAGAGAATTTTTTAAATTCATTAAGAGAAAAGCCTAATGAAATACAAAATTTGCATAGCATTTCAGAAAATCACAACAAAAATATTTTGGGATTGTTGGAGCCAAAGGATAAAGTACAAATTCATAAAATATATAATGTGTAAACAGAGAATTGCCCTTTAAAATCCTCTAGAATCACATTTGCTAAGTTTGGAACAAGTTTGTTCAAAGAGAAAACATTAGAAATTGATAGGAAATGGCAAATTAATTTTTAACTAAACAGGATTGTTCACAATCAATGGGAATAAATTAAAATATAATAATAGAAGCTATATGCAGAGATAAATAGCCTGAAGCCAAGAATAATTTATCCTCCCAAGTTTCACTCAATCCTATGGTATAAAGATGATTATGCAAAGAAGGAAGAATCTTAACTGAGTTGAAAACTTCTCATTATTTCAGTTGAGACAACCATGATTGAGTAGTCATTTAAATGAAAATTCAGGAGACAAAATAAAGAATAAGTAAATTTGAACTTATCCAAACAGTGAAGTGATTATCCACTACTTAGACACTGAAAGGAGAATATAAGATTATCAACTCTTGGGAATCCCATTTTTTAAAGGTTTTTAAGACAAGAGACAAGAATTTCAAATATAGAGAGGAGATAGAAAAAAAAAAGTGTTTCAGTATTTGTTTAAATTGGAGACAATGGGTGAGAAATGAGGAAGACAGGGAAAATCTTCTTTGAACTTGCAATAGTAAGTTAATATAAAAAAGATCATAGCAGTAGAAACAGAAAATGGCAAGGTTACGGTCTGGTATAAAGAGTGAGTCAGAGAAAATTGATTCCACTGGTAGGTCCCAGCCTTTGGGATGCAAGTGTGCTTAGGAATTATTGACCTAGATATCGTGTTTTTCCTCTTTCAACTATCTCTTCACTGTGACAGAATTAGAGTTAACTTTCTATAAGGCTCTGTTATGCAATTCTCATTTCTTATTGGACAACTCAGAAGATATTCTAAATGCACACCAATCTCCAGATCTGCTCCTCTTTTGGTAATCAACTTTATATATTTTAAAATTATTTTTCTATAAGATAATTCCCTCCCCCATCTCCCTCTCCAGATCAGTTTGCACTTCTTCTCCCTTTGCATAACAAAAGAATAACCTATTACCAAAGAGCTGAACTATTACACAAAGAAGGTGTCCATGGAAGAAAAACTGATATTCATAGGAAACAGGCTGGGTCTCACCCTGACTTCCAATGTCCTCAAATATTTGGGCAAACTAATAATGATTTAGGCTTGTAGCAAGATGACAACTTTGATCTAAATCCCCCAAATTGTTCAGGCTTTGAAAATGTATAGAGATTAAGACAAAGGCCTGACATGACAGTAAGAGAAAACTACCCTATTATTGATGATCAAAAGTAGTGAGTTATTGTAGAAAGATCCATTAAAGGAATGATTAATGAGTAGATAAAGAAGTAATCACAAAAACCCAGCATAATTTCATTGATTAGTTAATCAATCAACTAGCTTTTATTAAATATCTATTAAGTTCCAAGTTCTCTGTCAGAGGATTGATGTACTTAAAGAAAAGGATATTTATTATATTTTACAAAAAGATGTCTACATTTTTTTCAGGTTGGTATTATGAACATACATGGTGTGACATATAAAGAGTAAAATAATATGTTTTTGGTTGAAGATAAATTATTACCAAGACAGATGAGAAAAGACTTGTTATAGAAGGAAAGTGCTTGATTTGATTATTTTTAAAGTCAGGTCTGTGTAAAGAAGTGGAGAGAGAATATATAGTGTGTCCATTCTAGGCATCTGGATGATTATTTCAAAGACAAAGACGTAGGAGATGTTGTGTATGAGGAAAGGTAAACAAAAAAAGGTCAATTACTAGACTAGAACAAAAGTGGATAACAGGTTTGGGTAAGGTTATGAAAAGTTGTAAAAGTCAAACAGTGTAATTTGTCTTTTAACAAACAGATAATAAATTGTCATTTGAATTTACTGAGTAAAAAGTGAAATGGTCAAGTCTGGACGTAAGAAAAATAATTTTAATAGTAACAGAAAATTCACTTAAATGGGGAAAATCTTGAACGATGGAGATCAGTGAGGAAGATATTGTTATATTCCAGGGGTTATATGTTTGTAAATTAAGGTGAAAGCCATATGAAGAGTGAAACATTCACATGTAGAAATGATAAACCTTTAAAATTTAATGTATGTATGAAATATGGAAGAGTGAGAAATCAATGACCACATCAAATTACTATCTGGTAAGAGTGAAAGAATGATTGTATCTTAGAAGAAATTTGGTAGAGAAATGTATTTGGTGAAAAGGTATACTAATAAGGATTTACAACCAGCTCTCAAAAAATCCATGGAAAACTTTAAAATTAAATCTGCATTATTTTTTTTTGTTTAACTCTCTTAAATCCAGATAAGTAACAAAGTAACAAGATTCAAATTCTGATTTCTAAGTACAAGTGCTAATAAAGAAAACAATAATCCATTCTTGTGATCTAATACAATCTAAGTGAAGCATATGTGTTTTGGGAAGTAAAAGATAATTAGGCCAGTTGTGGGCCTGACCTATTTGAATTTGAGATTATTATTGAACATTCAGTTTTAAATATGAAGTATTTAGTTGGTGATGAGAAATTTGAGCTCAGAAGAGAAATTATGATATATGTGACATGTATAGATATGACAGTTAAAATCTGCAGTTAGCAGGAGAGAACTTATAAAGAGAAAAAAATACTCATGGTTCAGGGATTTGTTATGTAACAATAGTTAAAGGAAATAATGCATATAAGTCAGAAAAGATGTTTGAGATGAAGCAATTAGGAAGGTAAAAAGAACCAAGCTAATGTAAGATGATGAAAACCAACTGAGGAAAAATCCCTTAGAAAAATAAGATTCTCAATATATCACATGGAAAAAAAATCTAGAAAGATAAGGACAGAGAAAAGATGATCTGATTGTGCAATTAAACATCATTCAGAACATTATTTGGAGAAAGTTCAGTTGAATAATACTAAAAGAAGCTAGATTACAAGGTTTAAAAGTTAATGTAGGGGCAGCTAAGTGGTGCTGAGGATTAAGCATCAGTCCTAAAGTCAGGAGCACCTGAGTTCAAATCTGGTCTCAGACACTTAACACTTCCTAGCTATGTGACCCTGAGCAAGTCACTTAACCCTAATTGCCTCATGAAAAAAGGGGGGTCAATGTAAAAGAGAGAGGGTAGGGGGTGTGAATATAAATAACTTATTTTAGGATTTTGGTCATGAAAGTCAGAAGAGAATTAGATCAATTGTCTCAGGAAGGTGGTCTTTTATTATTAACTCCTTGATTTCTGTCACCCAATGTATTTGGCTTGTAGCAAGTTGACAACTTTGATCT
The DNA here is from genome assembly GCA_023553655.1 of Myrmecobius fasciatus. Classification (NCBI taxonomy): domain Eukaryota; kingdom Metazoa; phylum Chordata; class Mammalia; order Dasyuromorphia; family Myrmecobiidae; genus Myrmecobius; species Myrmecobius fasciatus. The sequence continues at coordinate 36,057 of JAJPUD010009505.1, forward strand.
AAATCCCCCAAATTGCTCAGGCTTTGAAAATGTAGAGAGATTAAGACAAAGGGCTGACATGACAGTAAGAGAAAACTACCCTATTATCTATGATCAAAAGTAGTGAGTTATTGTAGAAAGATCTATTAAAGGAATGATTAATGAGTAGATAAATAAGTAATCACAAAAACCCAGCATAATTTCATTGATTAGTTAATTAATCAACTAGCATTTATTAAATATCCAAAACTAATAACATGACTTTCAAGGAAAGGCAAGAACATCAAATCAAACATTTGGTAATATTTATCTATAATCACTTAATTACTCTATTTGATTTATTTTATTATTTATTTATTTAATAGAGATGGGAAGTGTTCATAATCTGATTCTTACCTTGCATTAGATAAATCATTTTATTGCAATATACAATTAGAAATACATATGAATATTTAAAACTATCTCAGGCAATTTTACCTCTAAGATAAGAGACAAGAATATGGTAAAATAGTGATTCAAAGGTGAAAGGTGAAGGGAGCTGGATTCAGGCAAACCAAATTGTTTACTATAGGCTGTTAGGTATTGTACCTAAGGGCAGTGGGTCTTATTTCTATGTTAAGAGTCTCACTTCTTTGTTAAGAGCTTTGGTGTGCATTCCAGCCATGCTCAGCCTGTCTATTCAAAGGAGTGTCATGAGGATCCAGAGGATAGATTATGACAGTTATTTATTCAGGCTTCATCATCTCCATAAGCCTCCATTGCTGTGCCATCTTTCCCTTACCACCAGCATTGCTTATATCTTCCCTCCTCTCCTAGCCTCTTCTCATCACCTGACCCCTCCTCCTTGCCTACCTTCCTTTCCCACTCTGTGATCACAGCATTTGTCCATATGCCCACACCCAATCATCAGCAATTAAGTTTGTATTGAAAGGAGGTATTCAATTTTGGAGGGTCTAATTCTTCTTTCAATAACAGAGCACTTCCTGTTAGCAAGCCATTTTCTAAGGCCACTTTAAACAGCCATTATCATTATAATGAAACCATTACCAGCAAGCTCCGACCAGTTTTGGGGTATCATATTTCTTAAGGGAATCACAGACCACACCCTTTGATCCTCAATTCAAGGACAAACTTCTTTTACTGGGGTCCCAAAATCTCAGACCCTGACAATAGGCAGCATCTACTCCGGTCTCATAAGACTGAATTAAGGTCCCTTTTGGCCCCATTAAACTGGAGAATAATTAATCGCAAATCTCAGGTCATTACCAATATAGGCTTTCCTGGTTCTTTTTTCCTGGTTATTAGACATCATTAGACCATTCTGTCATGACCAGCAATGACTAATGAGGCTTAGTATGTTTTTATTTTCAAGGGATAAGTTGAAGCACCAAGTTTTATCTTATATACTCAATAATCAATGTTCTTTCTGCTAATGTCTAAAGACAATGATTTCACATGTCAGAATGATTAAGTAATTCATATAATAGATCTGCCTTCCTGACCAGACATCCTAACCAAATAACATTTTATTTTATTTTATTTCATGGGAAAAAGGCATTTTCAATTACATAGCATAATAAAAAAGATGATTGTACATGAAATTTCAAATCTACTATGTACAACTTGCTATTCCATTTAAATATACAACAAAATTATTCTGCAAAATTCTTTATTTTTGTTCTCCCACTCCCACCATTAGACCCAAATAAGTATTTTTAAAAATAATAACTAGGCATCCTCATCAAAAGCATGAGTTTTTCACACCTACTGTTTACATATTTAGATGTTTAAAGTTTTCATGTTCATTAAAAATTCAATATGGAGTCACTCATTTCAAGAGTGTTCCTTTGTCATGGACACTTATGCTTGTTTTAAGACAACAGGGAGAGAAATAGAAAAAAAATAAAAATAAAAATTTGGAAAGGGAATGTTTCAAAGGACAATTTGTAGGAGAAGGATAGGGAGGAAGGGATTGAGACATATGGATCTACATTGGCATGAACAAGGAAAAGGGAGAGCTCATATTTCAGATATTGTGATGAAGAAAGAAAGAGTAGAAGATGACAAAGGATAGACTTTTGAGATCAATTTTTTGACCTTCTCCATCATCTGTTAAATAAAAAGATTCAGCTAGAAGACCTCTTAGTTTCTACTAGCTTTAAATATATGATACTACACACTTTATTTTCTTTTTTAAAAAAGATTATTTAACAGGTAGATAGAGAATATACTATATATATTTACTTACATCTCATAAAATTTGATATTATTGTATTACTGCATGAAAGATATGAAGAAGTACAACTATATGAAATTAGAACTAGTTGACTAGCTGGATTTAAATAGTGTCTCTAGTGAAGTGCCATGGAGAAGTACTATAGCCCTATTTTATTAACACTGTTACTACTATATTTACAAAAATTATAATCAGACAGTTTTTATGCTTATCAGTTGTATTTTCAAGTGACACAAAGATAAAAGGAATAAGTATCAGGTTGATGATAGGATCCAAAACACTTTTAAACAGAAGAATGGGATAAATCAAATAAGAAGAAATATTTGGGATAAAAATAAGTTCATACTAAAGTTCAAAAAATCAGCTGCACATATATAGTAGGCAGTGTGGTATAATGAAAAATCTTTTAGTCCTGATGATTAAAAAGGTCTGGCTATAAATCATACCTTGATATTACTAAATATAAAACAAGGGCAAGTCACAATATTTCTGAGTCACAGTTTTCCATTTATATAATGGGGATAATAACACTTCAATTGTCTACTTCTTAAGGTTAATATTAGATTAAAATGTGATATTACCAATAAACTTTGCAATATCTAAAGTGCTCATAAATATTAGCATTATTAATGTCATAATACAAAAGGGAAGGAGTATCCAGATAGCAGGTTTTCTGGAAAAGATACAAGAACAGTAGAGCTCTGTAAATGTACCATCCATTCTAATTCTCTGAAGGAACTCAGTGCAAGCCCGAGTCCTGGGTCTTAGAATAGGAGTGATGAGGCAGGGACCCATGCAGATGGCCAAATATGGAGGCCCTTTATTTCCAATTCTCTTAGCCTTAGATAACTTAGTACAGTTACATCACCATAGCACACTGAAAATGTGCTAATTATAGTACAATTATATCACTATAGCACACTGCAAATGCAGTAACTATAAGCACCTTGTTTTTATTATGTAAATGCGTCTTACTTCAAGTATATTTGCTTCAAGTGGAATACAGGCTGTTATGCTCCCCTGACTTCTCAGGAAAGCTGAAATACCCCCAAGGGGAGATGAGAGCCTAACCAGACATTGTCAGCAAGTTCCCTCTGGGCTGAAGGATCTTATACCTCACCCAGAGTTCCCCACTTTCTGTGGCCCTCTATGTATAAGCTCAACTTGTATCAAAAGTATGAAACATCAGCAGTCAGAGAATAAACATTTATGAAGTGTCTATAATGCTAAGAACTATTGATACAAAGAAAACCAAAAGAATATACTTGTTTTTAGGTCAGTCATATCCTAATGAGAGAAATAACAAATAAGCAAGTATATATATATATATTATATATATATAAATATGCATATATATACTTGCTTACTTATATATATGTATATAAGATAAGTTTAAGATAATAAAAATAAGGAATTAAGATGGATCTATGAAAGCTTACTATGAAAAAATGTCATTGTTTTTCTGGGACTTGAAATAAGGCAGGGAAACCAGGAAGTGAAGATAGGAAATGGCAGAATTTCAAGTATGGGGATGTTGAACAAAAATGCTCTGATTCAAGAAATGGAGTGTCTAGTGCAAGGATGAGCAAGGAAGTTAATTTAATTTGGTCTCAACATATTTGGGATACTATAATACATGAGAAAAATGGAAAGTTATGTGTCCAATGGGATGGGGAGTGTGGTTAGAAAAGCCTTTGAATGCTAAATAAAATTGGAGATTTACATTAAGAGAAGTATAATGCATGGGGATATATTATCAAATTATATCTGGAAATCCTGTTTATTTCTGGAAATTATATTTTAAGAATTGCAATTATAAACTGAAAAGCAAAAATCTGTGACTAGATTTAGTGACGGGTCCATATTATACAATTCCACTAATGGTTCAAAAAACTAAGGATGTTTAACATAGAGAAAAGAAAACTTGAAATGGTGTAGGATAAATCATTATGTAAAGTTTTGAAAGCTAATAATAAAAAAAGAGCTATTATGTAAAATGGAGACTATAATTTCTTTGACCCTAGATGCTAGCAATTACCAAAATCAGTAAAAGCTGGAGTATCAGGTTTTAGCTTAATGTAAGGAAATACTTCTTAATAATTACATAAGAGGCAGTAAGTCTCTCAATCTTAGAGATCTTTAAATGGATGCCAGTCAGTCACTAGGAGGATATGTTGTACTATGGATTTATATTTAGGGATGACTTGGACTAGATTTCTTACTCGAGGTATTTGGGAAATCTGAGATGTTTTGCATTTAAAATCTAAAGGAGACACTATTTTCATTTGATGCCATGAATAAAATAGTATAAATGGCATTTGAAAATAATTTTCATTATATTAATATTTGAATTCAGTAATGGATCCTATACAGAGATGCATTAGACAGAACAGAAAGCAGTAAGTCAAATAACTAATAAGGAGCTCTATCAGTACATTTCATAGTAAATGTCCTCTAAAATAAGGTCCTTTCCAAAGTTTTTAAAGCTATAACTTTTAAAAGGATTCTGTCACAGAAATGGAAGATCTGCCTTAATGTGTTAATATAACTCAACCCAGGAAAATTTGTTGATCCTAATTATAAGTAAAATAAAATGAGGGAATATATTGCATAAAGTTGTAAGAATAGCTCTGGGAAACTTCCAGCCGGGGAGTCTCAAGCAAAAACTTAAACAGTTTCATTCTCAGGCTGGGTTTTTGTCTATCACTTATTAACTTCTCTGAGATTCCTGGAACACAGGATTGTAGATTATATAATGTAGGAGGAATTGTGAACTAAGACATAGATGCTGGATTATAAAGAAAGATATAAATGGCCAATATTTTCAGCTCCTTTGATACTAATTCTTACAATACTTCTATATCTAGATAGGATAATTAAAATTAAGCTATTATGTAAAAACTAAAAGAAAAATAAGTCTGGCATAAACAAATTGTCTTGACCATTGGTTTCACTTTTATTTTGAAAAAAAAATGAAATGCATACTTCCTGTCCATTTTTTAATTCAAACCTGTAATTCATTAATATAAGGAACTTTCAGTGATAATACTCTTTTTTTTCCTCTTAAGTATAGCCAATAGCTCTCTATTATTTTTCAGTAATTCTTAAATTTTATTTTCCTCAAGTTTAAATAATACCAAAGGGGGCACAGAATATTCTAAACTTTTTAGAATTGATTAACTTTAAAACAAATCAATGCCATTAGTATTTAGATGATACTGAGTGTTCTTGTAAAAGATTTTGTAAACAGAAATATGACAACAGTTATTGGTTTTGAGCTCTTTGTGCATTTTTTCATAGATTTGAATTTAAATATTATTTATGCTGCAATACTTATAATTTTAATTTATATTATTTCCTGATCATTTTTCTAGCTACTATTAATTTGAAGCATACAATAATACATTTGACAGATACTTATAATTCCATGACAAGTAGAATAATTGCAAATGTCCTAGTCTTCAATGATTTTGACAAAAAAATGAATTCTCAGAGATAACTGAGATTAGCCACAAATAATCAGCTAGTCTTCTATGATGAGACTGAGTGAATCAGAAGATCCCTACAGTGAAGAGAATGGGAAGGGGTGGACTCTCTTGAGAACATATCACTTACCAATATCTGTTTTTGATGAAGTTTCACACCAGAGAAAGACTTGTGAAATGGATGCTCTCTGCAAACAGCTGGACTTGTAACAAGCAGGAAAGACTAGACACAACCCCTAGAAACAGACACAGTAAGTTATTTAAGTTAGATAGAACTCCCTTGGGTCTCTAATGCAGAGAAGAAAATAATTTATAAGACAGGAATAACTTTCCTTTGACTCAGCAAGAGTTTGAAAATACTGACCTCCACTTGAAAACAACAGTTATTCGTTATTGTTAAGAAAGGTCACCTTTGTTATTTAGAGAAGATGCTCATCAATAAATCAATTGAAATTCTCTAGAATAAAAAGGATGAAGGCTTCAGAACATTAATATATTTCCAAGGTAAATATGAGAACTAATATCAGAAAAGTACTTTTTCTCTCTAAGAGACAGAAGAAAAAATGCTGCAGAAAACTGCATTAAATTTTGTTCCTGATAGATAGAATGGTTGCAAAGTAACCTATAAAGATTTTAATAGCCAAGAGCTATTTTAAATTCTAGTCTTCAGGTTCTTTCTACCAACTTGGATTTTGCTTATAAAAGAAAAGGATGAATAAAGCAGTTGTCAAAAGAGTTCTCTGTTTTTGCTATAGATACTTTGAAAGAATTATGGCAAATAAAAGATTAATGCAACTTCTTAGCTTCTTGGTCCAAAGTAGGCAGTTAATGAATGCTTGTTAATTTGACTTGAATTATGTTAATTCCTATTGTTCTCATGTTTCCTCATTTTTCTTTTTTTTTTATTAAAAGCTTTTTATTTACAAAAAACGAGTGATTTTTCTACATTGACCTTTGGAAAAACTTTTTTTTTGTTCCAAGCTTTTCCCCTCCTTCCCCCCACTCCCCTCTCCTAGATGGTAGTTAATCTAATACATGCTAAATCTGATAAATTATATGACAAATCCAATATATGTATACATATCTATACAGTTATCTTACTGCACAAGAAACATCAGATCTAGAGAGAGAGAAAGAAAAAAAAACAATCTAAGAAGGAAAACAAAATTCATGGAAATATTCACAGAAAGCATTACAAGGCTGTGTTGTGGTCCACACTCAGTAACCTCAGGCCACTCTCTGGATGTATATGACTATCTTCATCGCTGAACAATAGGAACTGGTTTGAATCACATCATTGTTGAAGGGAACCATGTCCATCAGAATTGATCATCGTATAGTTTTGTTGTTGTGTATAATGTTCTCCTGGTTCTGCTGATTTCACTCAGTATCAGTTCATGCAAGTCTCTCCAGGTCTCTCAGAAATCATCCTGCTGGTCGTTTCTTACAGAACAATAATATTCCATAACATTCATATACCATAATTTATTCAGCCATTTTCCAATTGATGGGCATCATTTCAATTTCCAGTTTTTTGCCACTATAAAAAGGGCTGCCACAAACACTTTTGCACATGTGGGTCCCTTTCCCCCCTTTAAAATCTCTTTGGGATATAAGCCCAGTAGAAACACTGCTGGGTCAAAGGGTATGCACAGTTTGATAACTTTTTGAGCATAGTTCCAAATTGCTCTCCAGAATGGTTGGATCTGTTCACATTTCCACCAACAATGTATCAGTGTCCCAGTTTTCCCACATCCCCTCCAACATTCATCATTATCATTTCCTGTCATTTTAGCCAATCTGACAGGTGTGTAGTGGTATCTCAGAGTTGTCTTAATTTGCATTTTTCTGATCAATAGTGATTTGGAGCACCTATTCATGTGACTAGAAATAGTTTCAATTTCTTAATCTGAAAATTGTCTGTTCATACCTTTTGACCATTTATCAATTGGAGAATGGCTTGAATTCTTATATATTTGAGTCAATTCTCTATATATTTTAGAAATGAGGCCTTTATCAGAACCTTTGGATGTAAAAGTATTTTCCCACTTTACTGCTACCCTTCTACTCTTGTCTGCATTCATTTTGTTTGTACAAACACTTTTTAACTTGATATAGTCAAAATTATCTATTTTGTGATTAATGATGACCTCTAGTTCTTCTTTGGTCACAAATTCCTTCCCCCTCCACAGGTCTGAGAGGTAAACCATCCTACATTGTTCTAATTTGTTTATAATATCATTCTTTATGCCTAGATCATGAATCCATTTTGACCTTATCTTGGTATATGGTGTTAGGTGTGAGTCAATGCCTAGTTTCTTCCATACTATTTTCCAATTTTCCCAGCAGTTTTTGTCAAATAATGAGTTTTTATCCCAAACACTAGGGTCTTTGGGTTTATCAAACACTAGATTATTATTATCATTGAGTATTTTCTCCTGTGAATGTAACCTATTCCACTGATCCACTACTCTATTTGTTAGCCAGTACCAGATGGTTTTAGTGACCACTGCTTTATAATATAGTATTAGATCTGGTACAGCTAGGCCACACTAATTTGAATTTTTTTCATTAATTCCCTTGAAATTCTTCACCTTTTGTTTTTCCAGATGAATTTTGTTGTTATTTTTTCTAGGTCAGTTAAATAATTTCTTGGGAGTTTGATTGGTATAGCACTAAATAAATAGATTAGTTTAGGTAGTATTGCCATCTTTATTATATTCACTGGACCTATCTAAGAGCACTTGATATTTTTCCAATTGTTTAAATCTGACTTGATTTGTGTGGAGAGTGTTTTGTAGTTTTGCTCATATAGATCCTGACTTTCCCTTGGCAGATATATTCCGAAATATTTTATACTATCAAAAGTTATTTTAATTGGAATTTCTCTTTCTATCTTTTGCTGTTGCATTTTATTGGTGATGTATAAAAATGCTGATGATTTATGTGGATTTATTCTGTATCCTGCAACTTTGCTAAAGTTGTGGATTAATTTTAATAGTTTTTTAGTTGATTCTCTAGGCTTCTCTAAGTAGACCATCATATCATTTACAAAGAGTAATAATTTGCCTTCCTCATGACCTACTCTAATTCCTTTAATATCTTTTTCTTGTCTTATTGCCAAAGCTAGCATTTCTAATACAATATTGAATAGTAATGGTGATAGTGGGCAACCTTGTTTCACCCCTGATCTTATTGGGAATGGTTCCAGTTTATCACCATTATATATGATGCTAGCTGATGGTTTTAAATAGAGGCTACTGACTATTTTAAGGAAAAGTCCATTAATTTCTATACTCTCTAGTGTTTTTAATAGGAATGGATGTTGGATTTTATCAAATGCTTTTTCTGCACCTATTGAGATTATCATATGTTTTTTGTTAATTTGGTTATTGATATAGTCAATTATGTTAATATATTTCCTAATATTTAACCATCCCTGCAATCCTTGTATAAATCCTACTTGGTCATGGTGTATTATTCTGGGAATGATTTTTTGTAATCTCTTTGCTAATATTTTATTTAAGATTTTTGCATCAATATTCATTAGGGAGATTGGTCTATAATTTTCTTTCTCTGTTTTTCTTTTACCTGGTTTAGGTATCAGTACCATGTCTGTATCATAAAAGGAGTTTGGTAGGAGTCCTTCATTCCCTATTTTTTCAAAAAGTTTATATAATATTGGAGTTAATTGTTCTTTAAATGTTTGGTAGAATTCACATGTAAATCCATCTGGTCCTGGGTATTTTTTTCTTAGGCAGTTGATTAATGACTTGTTCTATTTCTTTTTCTAAAATGGGATATTTAAGTAATTTATTTCCTCTTCTGTTAATCTGGGCAATCTATATTTTTGTAGATATTCCTCCATTTCACTTAGGTTATAAAACTTATTGGCATAAAGTTGGGCAAGGTAACTTCTGATTATTGCTCTAATTTCCTCTTCATTGGTGGAAAGTTCTCCCTTTTCATTTTTGAGACTAACAATTTGATTTTCCTCTTTCCTTTTTCTAATTAAATTAACTAGAGGTTTATCTATTTTGTTGGTTTTTCAATAAAACCAGTTTTATTTATTAATTCCATAGTTTTTTGTTTTTACTTTCAATTTTATTAATCTCTCCTTTTATTTTTAGGATTTCAAGTTTGGTATTTGATTGGGGGTTTTTAATTTGTTCTTTCTCTGGCTTTTTTAGTTGCAAGCACAATTCATTGATTTTCTCTTTCTCTATTTTATGCAAATAAGCATCTAGAGATATAAAATTTCCCCTTATTACCTCTTTGGCTGTATTCCATAAATTTTGGTATGTTGTCTCATTATTGTCATTCTCTTGGATGAAATTAGTAATTGTGTCTGTAATTTGCTCTTTCACCCATTCATTCTTTAGGATAAAATTGTCTAGTTTCCAATTGGTTTTTGGTCTATTTTCTCCTGGCCTTATATTGCATGTGGTTTTTATTCCGTCATGATCTGAAAAAAATACATTTATTATTTCTGCCTTCCTGCATTTGATTTTGAGGTTTTCGTGTCCTAACACATGGTCAATTTTTGTATAAGTTCCATGGATTGATGAGAAAAAAGTAAACTCTTTTCTGTCTCCATTTAATTTCCTCCAAAATCTATCATACCTAACTTTTCTAACATTTTTTTTTACCTCCTTAACTTCTTTCTTATTTATTTTGTGGTTTGATTTATCTATTTCTGAAAGAGGGAGGATGAGATCCCCCACTATTATAGTTTTGCTGTCTATTTCTTCTTGCATCTCTCTGAACTTTTCCTCTAGGAATTTCCATGCTATACCACTTGGTGCATATATGTTTAGTATTGATATTGCTTCATTGTCTATGGTACCCTTTAGGAAGATATAATTTCCTTTTTTGTCTATTTTAATTAGGTTTATCTTTGCTTTTACTTGATCTGAGATAAGATTGCTACCCCTGCTTTTTATGTTCACCTCAAGCATAATAGATTCTGCTCCAGCCTTTTACCTTCACCCTGTATGTGTCTCTCTGTTTTAGATGTGTTTCTTGTATACAACATATTGTTGGATTCTGGTTTTTAATCCAGTCTGCTATCTGCTTCCATTTTATGGGAGAGTTTATTCCATTCACATTCACAGTTAAAATAACTACTTCTGGATGTCCTGCCATCTTATTTACCCTAGCTTATGCTTTTCTCTTTCCAATCCCCTTTCCCTCCTCCCTACTATTTTGCTTTTGATAACCTCTTCCCTCAAACAATCCTTCCCCTTTCGGGCACCACCTCTTTCTTTCCCCCTTTCCCTCTTGTTTCCTTATAAGATAGGATAAGTTTCTTTTTGATACCCAATATGTCTATTATTCCCTCAGAGCCAAATCTGATGAGATGGAGATTAATGCAATTCTCATTCCCCTCCCTTTTTTCCCCTTAATCATTATAGGTATTCTTTGCCTCTACATGTGATGTAATTTCCCTTATTTTACCTCCTTTTCCTCTTCTTCCAGTGTTATCCCTTTTCTACCTCTAATTTCTTTTTCAGATTATATCATAATAATCATAATATCACAATAATCATATAATAATCATAAAATCACAATAATCATAATATAATAATAAAATCATAAAATCAATCCTCATTCTATAAGTATCCATAACATAAATATAGTTCTCAAGAGTTTTTTTTTCTTATTACCTGTTTATATTTCTCTTATGTTCTGTGTTTGTAGATCAAATTTTTTGTTCAGTTCTGGTCTTCTCATTAAAAATAGGTGACATTCTCCTGTATCATTGAAAGACCATCTTCTTCCCTGGAAGATAATGTTCATTCTAGCTGGGTAAATTATTCTTGGCTGTAATCTAAGTTCCTTTGCCCTTCGGAATATCTGATTACAGGCCCTTTGATCCTTCAGAATAGAAGCTACTAGGTCTTGTGTGATCCTAATTGTAGCTCCTTGATATTTAAATTGTTTCTTTCTGGCTTCTCATAATATCTTTTCCTTGGTATGATAGTTCTGGAATTTATCCCCGATATACCTGGGGGATTTAATTTTTCGGTTTCTTTCAGGAGATGATTGGTGGATTGTTTCAATAAGTATTTTGCCTTCTGGGTCTAAAATATCGGGGCAGTTTTCTTTTATGATTTTCTGGAAGATAATGTCTAGGTTTTTTTTTTCATCATGGCTTTCAGGAAGCCCTATAATCCTTAGATTGTCTCTCCCAGATCTATTTTGCAGGTCAGTTGTTTTTCCTAGGAGATATTTCATGTTTTTCACTATCTTTTCATTTTTTTTTTGTTTTTGTTTGACTGATTCTTGAAGTCTTGATGAGTCATTCATTTCCATTTCTTCCATTCTAATTTTTAATTCCTTCTTTTCTTCAGTTACTGTTTTTAGCTCCTTTTGTAATTGGCCAATTTGTTCATTGTAGTCTTTTTCCATTTTTTTCATTTCATTTTGCAATGATCTCATTTCATTTCCCCATGTTTCTTCCAACTCCCTTTTAAGATCCTTTATGCAATCTTCAAAGAAAGCCTTGTGACATAGAGTCCAGTTTATGTCTCTCTTTGGGGCTTTTTCTGGAGTTGCTTTACCTTTAGGGGCCTCAGGATTTGAGGTCTGTTCTTCCCTCTCTCCATAAAAGCTGTCTATGGTGAGAGCTCTTTTTGGTTTTTTATTCATTTTTTAAAAGGTGTGAGGTCTGTTCAAGGCAAAGGAGGGACAGCTGCTTTAATTTGCCCAGGGGCAGTTCTGCTGATTGAGTTATTTCAGATGTTGGGTGGTTCTGCTGATTGAGTTATTTCAGGTGTTGTGCAGTTCTGCTGATTGGATTATTTCCGGTGCTGATCAGTTCTGCTGATTGATTGATCTCCCCAGGGTACTGTGTAATGGCAGCTAGGTCAGGCGCTCATGAGGGGTTCAGTGGTTCACAATCTACGCCCCACAAAAGGCAGACCCTTCAAACCACCTGCCCACAATCAGGACAGATTGGTCCAAGAGGCCCACAGAAGACTCCCAGGTGTGTGAAAAGCACAATGCTCCCACTCCTGTTGTGACTCATGTTCCAGCTCCCTGCTCCAGCTCCCTTCCCTCGTCACCCTGTGCTGCTGTAGGGTTCAGCAGACCACCCCTCTGCCCAGTTAAAACAGACCTGTTTTGAAGTTCTTCCACAGTATCTTCTTCTAGAAATATGTTGTCCTCCAGATATTATGGATTTTTTTTACTTCAAAATCAGTCTAGAGGCTTCATATGTTATTGGTTTGAGGGAAGGTTAGAGGAGGTTACAGAGACTCCTGTCTGATCTCTACCATCTTGGCTCCACCCCTGGAAGTCCCATTTTTCTTCACTTAAAAAGAGGGAGCTTATTTTGATTTTGTCCTGAATTAGGAAAAAAATAGCTGTGGCTGGTAAAAATGTGAAAGAATTTTGAAAATGGAAAGTATGACAAAACCATAAGTTTCTTTTGTTAACATTAACATGAACAAACCACACCCAACATTATACTTTTTTCATGTGTCAATACTTTGTAAAAAAAAAAAAAACAAAACAAACAAAACAAAACACTGCTTAGAAATGTGGAAATGCACTATCATTGAAGATCATCAACTCGAGCATTTTTCCATGACTATCTCATAGAACAATAAGTAAACTTCAACTGCAAAAACAAATTATGTCAGGAAGACTAACAAATGGTTATTTTTCAGTCATGTTTGGCTCTTTGTTACCTCATTTGAATTAGGTTTATAATTTTTGGCTCACTACTTTTAATTAAATTTATTAAAACCTTCTTTACCTCAAGCATACAAGTAGTCAGAATAACTGTAAGATACAGAATGATATGGTTTCTTACAAATTGTATGAAACTAAACAATAAATCAATGCTTCTCTTAAGTCCCTAAAATATGACTTAATACATTACCAGAGAGGTACCCCATCATCAAAATCAAGATTAAGAGAAACAAAATTTTTCATTTGAGAGCTTCACCAATTAGAAAAGAGCTGAAGGTCAAAGCAGAGTTCTCTTATATTTTATCCTTATATCTTTTTGTACTGATTTTATTCAGTTTAGGCATGAAATTACTTTGTTCTTCTCATAGTCTTTATGTTATCTATTTTACATAAATGTTCAATGAAGTATAAATCAATTAAATAAACCATTTATTAAATAACTATCTACTATGTTAACATTGTTAGGTTTTAGAAATACTAAAATAAAAACAAACACATAGTTCAATCCCTGCACTTAAAGAGCTTAGATTTTATTATAGGTAATTAGGGCCCATTAATCAATAAATTTAATAAAATAGCGTGTGAAAGGGGAGCATTAAAAAGAGTAAATACACTAGAAAAATTGATAACAGAATCCTCCTGAGACCAGGGAATGTTTCATATTTTTGTCATAGTATTTTTACTATGTTGAAAGAATGAATGGTTAAATTACACAGTTGAGAAACATTTACAAAATTGTATTTAAAAAAATGATGGAGATAAAAGAAAAATGAATATGATAAGCTTTGAATTGTGCTGTAGCCTAGATCAGTAATTAATGAAAAGAAGTAGAATCATGTTTGAAACTTTGTTAAACTTGCTGCATACTGGATTTTGTTAGTGGCAATTGGCAACAATCCTGTGTGGCAGGAAACTAGAAGTAATAGATAAACTATATTTCCTTAAGAGAAAAAAAGAATCATTCTTTGAAGTAGTATAGATTTATGAGCCAATATAATAACTTGAGATCTTTAAGATATAGTCCTAACTGAGCCATTCACTATGTATATGTATAGTTGTAGTAGAAGTGATGGTAGGGAAGGATGAGAGGGATTCTAAAAGAAAGAATTGGTTTGTCATAAATATAGGATTTGACTTGAATGAGCCTGCAATTTGGTTGACAAGATATTCTTTTAGAGCAGAGCAACTCAAGATATTATATAGTCTTATGTTTATGCTGGTGTTATATGGCACAGATTATAATTAAGCATTCTAAGAAGAATAAAAGCACTGGGAGAGTATAAAGGATATTTAAAAAAAAAAAACTTTTAAAGATGGGATTAAGTTTTGTTTAAGTAGTCTGGACCTACCTATGAAAAGTCTTAAAACTATCTGTACAATAAGCAATGGAAAGGTATTGTAATTCTCTGAATGATAAGTTGCTACAATTTTCACTCTAATTTTATTTTGAAAACATTGTTAGAAAAATCATTCTAAGTATATTATGCACTATGAAGTGAGCAGTACCAGGGGATCATTATACATGGCAACAGTAAAATTATATAATGAGCAATTCTGAAGGACTGGGCTCTTTTCAACAATGAGATGATTCAGGTCAGTTCCAAAGGTCTTGTGATAAAGAAAGCCATTTATACACAGAGAGAGAACTGTGGGGACTGAATGTGGATCACAACATAGTATTTTCACTCTTTTTGCTGTTGGTTTCTTACATTTTGTTTTCTTTCTCCTTTTTTTCCTTTTTGATCTTTTTTTTCTTGTGAAGCACAGTATTTGTGGAAATATGTATAAAGGAATTTCAAATGCTTAATATATATTGGATCACTTGCTGAATGGGGGAAGGGGAAGGGAGAAAAGAAGGAAAACATTAGAACACAGGGTTTTGTAGAGATAAATGTCCAAAAAAAAATCCATGTACATATTTTGAAAATAAAAAGATATAATTAAAAATACATTTAAAAAAGTTTGTGATTGATTGATATAAGGGGTGAGAGAAAGAAAAAGTTGCAATGCGCTTCAAGTTTGTAAGTTTAAGTCAATTTCATGGTCCTTCCCTTTAAAGAAATAAAGACAAGAAGAGGGGAAAGGTTGGAGTGAAAAAAAAATAATGCATTTTCTTTGAGACATGTTTTGTTTTCAATATCTATGAGATAGTTATTTGGAAATATGTTAATGTTTCCAGTGACACTGGCAGAACTGGAGCCTGAATGAGTGGGATTGGAGAAATAACTCTGAGTTGAACTCATGGGAAGCAATGAGATCATCAAGTGAGCAGGTGAGATTCAGCACAGCCCCATGGGTTAAACACACACACACACACACAAACACAGAAAGAACATAGATCATGAGCCAGAAAAACATGCTGGGAAAAAGCAAATAGCAGAGAGATGGGAGAACCAGATAAGAACAGAACAGTGTATCTAGTAATAAAAGAGTCACCAAGCTTGTCAAAATGTTATAAAAATGTTAAGAAAAATGAGAATTGAGAAATTGTCTAACCTCAGAAGTAAGGTATCATAGGCATAGGAGGATAGGAAAAAAATCAGCAACTTTATCCTTCACTATTTTTAAATGATACCTCTCCTATCAAGCGAAACTATTGGGCATATCATTTCTGTTAACCACTTATCTATTTCCCATTCTCATCCCTTTTTCTATTTTTGTGCTTCTGCTAATTTCTTCCTCTGACGTTATGTCTCCTCTGTGAATTCTCTACTCACTTAAGTTTCATTTCATGACCCAACTCAGATATAAAACTTCCTCTTTCCATCATAAAATTCCCCACCAAATCCCATATATATATATATATATATATATATATATATATATATATATATATACATATATATATAATGTGTATATGTGTATATGTATATATACACATAGATGGATAGATAGATAGATATATATGAATATATAGATATAGATATAGATAGATATAATATATTGCACCTTAATTTACACCTGTTTTATATTTTCTTAGAGTTGGCTCGTTATCTATCAGTTATAACAACTTATTGACCTATCATGCTTTGTACTTTTCTTCCCCGTGGTTTTTAGGGCTAGATCCATAAGATACCCTTAATAACTCTTTTTATTATGAATGGACACATGGCTTGATGAATTAAAATGAAAAATTAACATAAGATCTAAAAAAGAATTTTCTGACTTATTTCAGGGTCTTTAGGACAAACTGAGAATCATGGGCAGTCATAGAAAACTAGTGGTGGCAGGAAGTGTAGCTATTAAGAGAAGCAACAATGAATGATTTTAAGAGAGTTATAAAAAAGAAAAAAGGTTTTACCTATACTCTCTACATCACTGTTTTGTATGCTAGCCCAGTTGATCTGTCTGCCCTCAGCCTGTTACCTGACACCCAACAACTAACTCCTTGGGCTCTGAGCTTTTCTTAACTAATAAAATTCTCACCAGACACTGATATATCATACTGATTATTTTACAACTTGAAACCCATCTGTCCTCTCTCAAATTGTCAGATAAAATTTAGGAGAAAGGGATAGCATGTAGAATGCTGCTACTGCTTTCTTGTTCATTCTTTTAGAGGTTAAAAAAAGAAAAGACAGAGCACCAAATGGAGTCTTCCAAGGTTCCATAAAGCCCATCAGGGAGAACAGTAACAGCAACCTATTTAAAACAGATGGGATTTCATTCACTTTGAGACAAGCCTGACAAATGAGGTGAACATGACTCAAGGAGAAATGAAAATCAAGCTGGACTGAACCATCTCATCAATATGCATTCCCCTTGTTTGTCAGCTATATTTCAAAGTGAATGAATGAACCATATTCATTTTTAATAAGTTGATATTGCCTACTGCAAATCCTGTGTCTGAAATTCTGTTCATTCATATCTATGAGTACAAATTAAAATACCTGTATGTGCACATGCATGTGCCTATGTGTGAATGTGTATATGTACATCTATTCATGTGTATATGGTTACAAAGCATATTTATCATTTATGTAATTCATTTAACTTGAAAGAACAAATTATGCAATCTTCTTAATACTAAAGGCTTTTAGGACTACATGGCCAATAAAGGGTAAAATAAGTCAATGAAAATAGTAAAAATAATAGAAAGGTGGATTTCCAAATGGAGGTAAATCTTAGCAGAAATGACTGAGAAAAATTCAAAATAACTGTGAAGAAAGGATGAATCAAAATGCAGAATAATTATTATTGCATTATATTGTGCCCTTTTTTCTTTGATCACATTAGTAATATCTGTGTTTTAGAGAATTTCAAGTGAGAAAATCATTTACATCAGTGAAATGAAGACCAGCAGTTCTGCATATAATATTAAACAGCTATCAGGGGCTTTGAGAGATTAAATAATGTCATCTTAGTCAAGGGTGAGAGGTATTTCTAGAAATCAGGTCTTCCTGCATCTGAAAAGAACTTTTTAACCAATATTCCAAAATTCATTTCTCACACCAATCAGCTATAACATTTTAAGTTTAATCTAAAAAGTAAAAAAGAGAAAACCAAAATATCACAGTAATGATTATGCTAATTTTAATGCAATGTCATTTAATTTAATGTTTTTTCTGAATTATCTTTTGTATATCTAAAAATTGCTTTAGGAGTAATAGAATTTTATATGCCATTTGACATAATGAAGAAATAAACAAACAAAAAAAATGTGGGTTTAATTGCATAGTCACATTCCCAGACAGATTGAAGAAACAAACAAACAAAAATAAAAAACAAAACAAAACAAAAAAAATTTGGGGCAAATTGCATAGTTATATGCCCATTCATACTCAATTGATTACACTAAAAATAATTTGTGAAGCTCAGAATTCAATAATTTTAGGTATCTGCTAAAGGTATTTAAAAGTGTTATGAGATTATTTCCTGAGTAAAATGTATCCAAATTATGTATAGTCAGGAGTAAGATACATCTAGTTATAAGTAAAATATTGCACAGGAGAATTATAAAATCACAGGTTTGAAGATCAGAAGAAATCTTAGCATCAATCCCTCAAAATATTAAAAAAAATCTTCTAGTTGAAATACAAGCAACTAACTTATTTTTTATTTGTTATTTGCATTTTGTTAAATGTAGTTTCTTTTGCTTTAATTTATCTAACAATGGGAATCTTAAATATTCTGCTTAGGAAAGGGCAATAACTCCAAAAATTTCTGAGCTGAAATATAATGGTATTTTATTTTTCCAAAGACATAAGATAGTTTTCAATATTCAGCTTTGTAAAACCTTTTGTTGCAAATTTTTCTTTTTTTTTCTCCTTCCCTCCCATCTCCTTAAGATAGCAAGCAAATTTATATAGGTTAAATATGGGAAATTCTTCTAAATATGTTTCCGTATTATTTAATTAATTAATTAAAATTACACACAAACAAAACTTCAATCAAAAAGGGAGAAAAACCACAACAGGAAGGAAAAAAACAAGGAAGAAAATTGCAATAATAAAAAAGATGAAAATACTATGTTTTGATCCACATTCAGTATCTATAGCTCTTTCTGGATGAGAATGGCACTTTCCATCACAAGTCTACTGGAATCATCTTGCATCACATCATTGTCGAAAAGAGCTTAGGCAATCATAATTATTAATCATATAATTTTGTGGAAACTGTGTACAATGTTCTCTTGGTCCTAGTTCATGTAAGCCTTTCCAGACTTTTTCGGAAATCGGACTGCTCATCATTTCTTATAGAAGAATAATATTTCATTACATTCATATACTGGTAACTTATTCCACTGAATTTTCTATTTCTTGTCATAATAAAAAAAGCTGCTACAAGCATTTTGGCATGTATGATCCTCTTCTCTCTTTTATGATGTTTTTAGGATACAGACCCAATAGAGACACTGCTGGATCAAAGGGTGTGCTCAATTTGATAGCTCTTTGGGCACAGTTACAAATTACTCTCCAGAATACTTGGATAATTTCAAAAGTTCACCAACAATGCATTAGTCCCACTTTTCTCACATCCCCACCAACTTTTGTCATTATCTTTTCCTCTCATCTTAGACAATCTGACAAGTGTGAAGTGGTACCTCAGAGCTGTTTTCATTTGCATTTCTCCAATAAATAGGGATTTAGAAAAGTTTTTATGTTCATATGAATAGAAATGGATTTAATTTCTTCATCTAAAAATTGTCTTGAACTGAAGTACAGATAATATCCCCTCCCCATTTTGTTTAACACACTTCATTTCTCACAGGGCAGTTAGTTCTTTGAAGCATATAATCTAATTACATTTGTTTAGAATATTTTTATTCTTCATTTAATTTTCAAATTCGGTAAGCCAAAGAACACTGAGATATAGAACCTAAAATCCAGACAGAATAAAAAAAAAACAAAAACATGACATTTTATTCTGCATCAAGTTGACTTCAAGACTGACTTCAAAGGATTTCAAAAGAAAATTCAAGTTATACTCATGAAGTATTATCCTAAGCTTCAATCCATTTGTTTTTCAATTAAGATCTAGTTCTTCTTGGACTACTATTATAACAAAGCATATCATTATACCCATGGAGCTATTTCCATGCAACTATAGATTATTTCATTAGTGCATAACATTGCACAGTTACAGAACCACAATATTTATCCCTTAACAAAATGCAAAATTATTCCTACCTTGTTTATCACTCACACTTATTTTTTTCTGGTTAGATTCCAGGTAGCTATTCCCTTCATTCTGCAATAATGCTTAAATGGATATGCATACAGAAAGTGTCTTGCTCTGTTATGTCGAGTAATAACACTAGTCTTTTTTCATTTACTTCTATTGAATATAGCCTTTCAGATATTGTACAACATGCAGGATTATACAACAGTGATTTATTTCAGCTCAGTATTTATTTACTCTACCTGTGTGATAAACTGATTGGTACAAATGCTATTTTTCCCCTAGCATCTATCCAAAGACAGACCATTAGTAGATGAACCTTGCAAAAGCTCTGAAAGTACACAATGAGCATTGATCACAATTATAATTATTTCTCTCTTATAATGTGTCTGGGCCAATGTTTGGAAAATTACTTCTATGAGGAAAAAATGGCATGCCTTTGAAGAAAATGGAAAAAGGTGTATAGAATAGATCTGACAAACTGCTTTAACAGTCCCTGAGCTGAGGAGAGCAGTGATATTTAAATAGCATAAATATTTAAACAACATTAACATCCCCTTACCATTTCTTAAAAAGTCTCCTGAGATTAATGGATTGAAGGCAGAGAATGCACTTCAAGAAAATGAGAGCATACTTTATTCTGCACTGTGTCTACAGAAACATTACACGGTAAACATGTTTCATAACCTTGGCACAGACAGTAGACAGACAGGCAATTGTCGTTAATGTCTATTAACTTGAAGAGGACAAAATGAAAAGCTAATTATGTGACACACATGATTTGATGATTTTCATTATCAAAATTTTCAAGTCATTTCTTTTTAACCATTGTTCTGCTAGCATTTTCCTTTTATAATCTTCCAACATTCTAGAATCAAGGCTTTACCCAATTCTGGGAAATCAATGTAATTGAGCTCACTGTATTCAATTCAAGTTGCCTACAGTGTGCAAACTTAACAGCTACCCAGGAAGGGAAATATTACTTTATAAAATGAAGAAGTAGTTGGGAAAAATTTTATAAAAGACTTAGAAAACATTACAAATAACAATTGTTTATCTCTATAATGATGTCTCAAGGGTTTTTTTTGATATTTGAAAATTCTAAAATAAAAATGTGTTGATTAAAAAAGTCTTCAGAGTTAACATTATCTAAGTAAAGTTTTCCCAGAAGAAATATATTGTTAAATGCTGTTTTATATTAAAGGCTGTAAATTTTTATCCTCCTATTTTAGTTAATACACTATTTGAAAGATGAAATCCTGATTTTTTTTTCCTATGACTGAAGATTATTCATTAAAGGGC
The DNA here is from genome assembly GCA_023553655.1 of Myrmecobius fasciatus. Classification (NCBI taxonomy): domain Eukaryota; kingdom Metazoa; phylum Chordata; class Mammalia; order Dasyuromorphia; family Myrmecobiidae; genus Myrmecobius; species Myrmecobius fasciatus. The sequence continues at coordinate 57,378 of JAJPUD010009505.1, forward strand.
TAATTTCTTTTTTTAAAATGTAACTACCTATATTATAAATGTGTCTAAGAAGCATCACAGACATCTGTTTCTTGAAGAGAGGAGAATGACAAACATTTAAACTTTTCCTTAGAATCTTGGTTATTAGTATGACTAATTATTGTTATACTATTTTGCAATACCGATGAAATCCTAGTGAGATGGATGAGGGACAATTCATAAGAGAATTGGCTGTAATGTAGTATCACAAGGTAGCCAGCAAAAAGCAATTCAAGGTCTCTTTTTAGAATCGATTGCATGACAGGACTACCCCAGATGACATATCCTTATCAAAGAAGCAGAACTGATTTCACTCTGAAGAAACTCAACATTTGCAAAGTTAGAGAACCAGCAACGCATGATCAAAGGGACAATTTACGTCTAATCTGTGGCAGAACCTTCCAAGCTCTTATTGGTCTGCTCAGCCAAAATTAGACACACTAAATTGATTCTAACATAGTTATGTTTTTGTGGGTTTTTTTCCAAACAGTGAAAATACTGAGATCAGAATTAGGAAGTTCTTGCTTCTGACATGTGTAATGGACATAAACATAGAAACAGCTTAAACTTTCAGCTTTCAAAGAAACTTTCTAAGACAAATTACTAATCAGTTGTCATTATCCCTTGAAAAAGTAGATTTTCAATGCAAAAGTTTCCAGGACTGTGAAAAAATCATAGATCAGGATAAAATGGAAAAAGGTTTCCTATAGTCAAATCACATCAAGCAGCCCTGGGTCTGGGTTTGTCTCCTAACATTTCTGTATGTCAACTGCTCTATAGGACTATATAGTCTCTGATCTCAGAATCTGTCTTGCCTATCTTTAGTTTTCCATTGCAAAGCAACATATAATAAGTACTTAATAATTGGCTATTGACTTTCTGATTTTTAAAATTTTCCTTCTGTCAAATAAAACTTCTTGCAGCTATTAATTTGCTTGCCTTCTCTAACAATCTCTTCCTCTAATTTTCTTCTTCTGATCTGCTGTGGGCAGCAAGTCAAATAGTCAAATTTTGGGAAGTATCTGTAAATTAAGAATTAAGAGACCTCTAGTCAGGGCCTGAGAGTCTCCTATGAGATATGTTTACTTAAACTCTCATGGTTTCTTTGCTTGAATTGTATTTTTGGATATTTATTGTGAGTGCTGATAGTGGTGTGTGTGTGTATGTGTGTGTGTGTGTGTGTGTGTGTGTGTGTGTAAGAGAGAGGTATAGAAATAGAAAGAGACAGAGAGAGAGAGAGAGAGAGAGAGAGAGAGAGAGAGAGAGAGAGAGAGA
>JAJPUD010009505.1:58680-73933 GCA_023553655.1 Myrmecobius fasciatus
AGAGAGAGAGAGAGAGAGAGAGAGAGAGAGAGAGAGAGAGAGAGAGAAAAGAGAAGAGGCATGCAGGAGGATGTATCACAGAAAATACCCATTTTTTTTTCATTCAGTATAGGTTGCTGCATACATATATCCAATATATAAGGTATTTTGATTAGCTAAAATATTAAAAAGTTATGTATTAGTTAAAATGTTATGAGATTTTGAAAGAGAAGTAATTACATCCAATAGAAGCCCTTTATGAGTGTCATAAAATATGGAAGAAGTTCCCAAGAAAATATTTTCCTTTTAATTGAGTCCCAATAATGATCAAAAATGGACTCAGGGAAAAATGTATAGGAAGATTCAATTTGTGTTTCCCTACACCAAGATTGTTCCTGCAGAGTTCCAATCCATGCTTTCTGGATTATTGGATACTCTGATTCAAAACTGTGATTACTTCAGTCAATTTCTTAGCATCTATTTCCATCAAAATACAATTCCTGTGTAAATTCTAATATTTCCATACCTAAAATTATTTGTAGAAAAGGTTTTAATTTTTTTTCTTGATATTTTCTTATTATTTATGCAAACACAACATTCTTTCAAAGCTGTCTGTAAACCACCAAAACAATGAAATTGGAAATAGATGACTATGCTCAAAATACCTGTCAGACAAGGATGATATTCCCCTGAAGTGTCTTTTTAAAAGAAGTGAGAATTAGTAGCTGAAATTGAAAAACAAAACAATAACCAAAAAAAAAACCTGTTTTGTTTTCTCAGCTGACTTCTGGAGATAAATAATACTTAATGAAAACAGTGATTCAGCATTCAATTTCTTCCTTGGTCACTTGTACAACATCTCTAAGCCTCAGTTTCCTTACTTATAAAACAGTTGGACTGCATGATTTATAAGTGCCCTTCTAGCACTAGAATATATTTTGAAAATACATTAAGAAAACATCAAATAGTATGTTGTTTTCTCTTGGGTAAAATTAATATAGGTTAGAGTTTAGAGAACTGAGAGTATGGATACATATTGTTCTTTAGGTATCTTTTTTAAAAAAAAATAAATTTAAAAATAATTGCATAGGAATGTGCATTTATATGTTTGGAGTATATAATTTTTCAAACATTTGAGTTTGCTAAATTAATATTCCTGGTTCTGATTTTTAGAAAGTGAGCTATACCTGAATTTAATTAGCAAAAATAGCATCTTTATTTCTCCTAGTTTAATAGAAGATAGAAGTGCAGAAATTTAAAGTCAAAAGAATCAGTTTACACCTAGAGAGATATAGAAATATCATGTCCTTTGCAAGAGTATAAAAGGCAAATCAGTATATTCCCAGTTTAAGATTATTTTTTCTATTATAGAAATATATATTAGGGCAGATAGGTAATAAGTTAGATAAAACACTACCTCTAGTCAGGAAAACATGAGTTTGAATTCTACCTTACGCATTTACTACCTGCTTAACTGTGGAGAAGTCTTTTAACTTCTCATGTTTAATTCCCTCAGCTGTAAAATTATTCAATACTTCCCAAGATTGTTGTGGGATCAATGAAAAATATGCTAATATTGATGTAGTTTAAAATGTGGAACAAGATGGAGATTTTGCAGAGGCAGAACAATAGTTACACTTTTAAAGTATAGTTATTTTTTTATTCTCCCACCTTAAATATTTAAATTCCTAGACCACTGATATTACTTATATTTATTTATATATTTGTCCAAATGTTCTTTTTTTGTCTGAAATATGGGAAAGACTTTAACTTAGGAAGGTCAAGGTCACCTACTAATATTAAATCATTGCCAGTCATATTGACTTATATCTTGCCACTAGAATGTGGCTCTGGAGGATGAATCTGGAAGAAAAAGAGAGGCTGCAGATTTTGCACAGCACTGCCTCACTTAAATTCAATTCATGCTCAAATCAAGATGTGATCCTTGTGATGTCATTAGTTCTGTCTGAGAATAAAAGGTAAACAGTAACAACATTTTTATTTTTTAAAATGTGGGGCAAGAAAATAACATGAATATTTGTATTTCATTCCATTACTTCTATAAACAAACTTCATGTATCATAAAGAGTTTCCCCAACATTAACTGAAAAGCAGTAACGAAGTTAATTAGAACATTGTTCACTAACAGCTACTGAAAGGTTTAAGTCTATCAGTCTTTCTATTCACCTGCCCACATCTTTTTTTTTTCCATTTTTGGGAATTACAACTAAACTATTTTGTGCTACAACTATAAAATGACTGAATTGAGTTCCCTGGCAGTTAGAACACTAAAGGAACCATAATGGGTTATATAATTTTCATTGTCTCATAAAGCAAAGTACCACATTTTGATAAAAAAAAGAATTTAAAGGACTTTTCCCATATCAATCCCAATGTAAACATGAAGGACAATGTTTTTAAATGAAATATGTTGAAATGGATTTTTCCTGGACTTATGTTATCATAGAGTCAGAGTTGAAATGGGTCTTGGGGGCCATCTCTTCCAAGCTTTCTTTTTATACATCAGAAAATAGAAGCCAGAGAGATTTATTGATTTACCCAATGTCCCATAGTTAATAAGAAATAGATCTGGGATACACACCCAAGGCCTTTAATTCTGAATTCAGAACTCTAATCAGACTGAGAAAATAACATTAAAACTTAATTTGATGAAAGATGAAGGAATCAGAAGTCTTGTCTCTGTTGCTTATAACCTGTGTACTTTTGGACAAATCATATAATGATTTCTAACATTTTTATAATGTTGCAAAACATATCAGATATATTATCTCATTTGATAATCACAGCAATCTTGTAATAGATGCTACTATTACCCCCATTTTACAGTTGAAAAAAGCAAGACTGAGAAGCTAAGTGACTTGCCAATGGTCACACACTGCTAAATGTCTTAAGGAAGGATTCAAACTCAGAACTTCCAGAATCCACAGCCAGTATCCAATCCACTAACCATGCTGGCTCTCCTGGTCCTCTGATGCATGTTCTATAAAATTAAGTAGTTAGTTTTTGGCTAACAAATAGAGTAGTTGATCAGTGGAATAAGTTAAGGTTCACAGGACAAAATAGTCAATGACTATAATAATATAGTTTTCTATAAACCCAAAGGCCCCAGCTTCTGGGATAAGAACTCATTATTTGACAAAAATTGCTGGGAAAATTGGAAATTAATGTGGTAGAAACTAGGAATTGACCCATATCTAAAACCCTATGCCAGGATACAGTCAAAATGGGTTTATGATTTAAACACAGAGTGGTACCATAAGCAAATTAGAAAAAAAACAAAGGACAGTCTATGTCTCAGATTTTTGTAGAAAGAAGAAATTTGTGATGAAATAAGAAAGAATAAATTATGAAATGCAAAATGTGATAATTTTACTTATATTAAGTTAAAAAGATTTTGTTCAAATAAAACCAATGAAGACAAGATTAGAAGAAAAGCAATAAGCTGGGGAAACATTTTTACACTTAAGAGTTCTGATAAAGGCAGCATTTCCAAAGTATATAAGAAATGACTCAAATTTATAAGAATTCAAGCCATCTTCCAATTCTTAAATAATTAAAGAACATGAACAGACAATTTTCAGATGGAGAAATTAAAACCATAGTCTTATAAAAAATGCTCTAAATCACTATTGATTCGAGAAATGCGAATTAAAATAACTCCAAGATACCACACAACATCTCTTAGATTGGCTAAGATGATAGAAAAAGATAATGATAAATGTTGGAGGGGATGTGGGAAAACTGGGTCACTAACATATTGTTGGAGGAGTTGTCAAATGATCCAACCATTCTAGAAAGCATTTTAGGACAATGTCCAAAGAGCTATCAAATGTGTGTACCCTTTCATCCATCTGTGTCTCTACTGATCCTATGTGCCAAAGAGATCATACAAAAGGGAAAAGGACCTATGTGTTCATTTTTCCTTGGAAATTGAATTTAGATGCTTATCAACTGGAGAATAGATGAATAATTATGGTATATGAATGCTATAGAATATTATTGTAGTATAAGGAACAATCAGCAGCATGATTTGAGAGAGGTCTAAAGAGACTTACATGAACTGATGCTAAGTGAAGTGAGCAGAAGTAAGATAACATTGCACATGGCAACAACAAGATTATACCATGATCAATTCTGATGAATGTGGCACTTTTCACCAATGAGGTAATTCAGTCCACTTCCAATGATCTTGTGATATAGAGAGCCATCTGCACACAAAGAAAGGATTGTGAGGATTGAATGTGGATTACAATATATTATTTTCACTTTTTATCATTGTTTGAATGTTTTTTTGTTTTCTTTCTCATATTTCTTTTTTGCTTTTTTTTGCTGAGGCAATTGAGTTTAAGGGACTTGCCCAAAGTCACACAGCTAGGGAATGTTAAGTGTCTGAGATCATATTTGAACTCAGGTCCTCCTGACTTCAGGGCTGGTGCTCTATCCACTGCGCCACCTAGCTGCCCCTCATATTTTCTTTTTTGATCAGATTTTCCTTGTGCAGTATGATAATTGTCAAAATATGTATAGAAGAATTGCACATGTTTAACAGATTATTTACTATCTAGGGGAGGAGGTAGGGAAAAGGAAGGTAAAAAATTGGAACACAAGTTTTTGCAAAGGTGAATGTTGAAAATTATCTATCTATCTATATCATTTGTAAGTTAAAAGTTTAGTAATAAAAAAGTAATTAGTCTAATGAGCTAATAAACTCCAGCTTTAGTATATACACTTATAATTACATCAGATAGTATGTTGTTTTCTGTTGGGTCAAATTAATATAGGTTAGAGTTTAGAGAACTGAGAGCATGGATACATATTGTTAGGTATCTTTTTTTTTTAAATAAAGCCAAGACCTTAATTAAAGCTTTGATAAGCATTAAATCTCAGTCAATATGTGACAAATATCTCAAGTACAGTATTTTGTATTATTGATTAAAGAGGAATCTGTATATATTAGTTCCTAGCTATATTGGTCATCACATGTATATCTAATAAAAATTTCTCTTTGGATTATATCTTTCTTCATTAATCATATTTACAAGAAAAAAAAACAGAAAGAATTAGAGAAAATTTAATTACATAATTTGAGGTGAAAGGGACTTCAGAATTTGCCCACTTCATTACTCTCATTTTAAAGAAAATCAATCTATGTGATATAGCATATAATGTGTCCAGATTCACATGGATAATAACTGAAAGAGCTAGGATTTGAATCCAGGTCTTGAGAATCCAGAGTCAGTGTGTTTTTCCCATTTCTTTGCTGCTTTTATCTTCATAATGTTCTTCATAATCTTTATAATCTTCACCTTAACTCCTTTTTGTTTTTATTTTTTTTTCTGAAAGAGCTGAAAGTGGATTATATAGCTGTTTATATTGTGACTAGTGTGTATATTCACAGGCCTGAATCCCACTGTATGGGTACCAAAGTAGGGTGCCAGTGATTTCAGGACCATCCTTAAGCTATCCTACTTTTGGGTAAATTGGAAAGCTATCCCTAGGCATAATGTTTGGAGAGTTGTTGGCTTTGATGACAGCTAAATCCTAGGGGCTTACCATATACTCCTGTCTCTCCTAGCTTTGCCACATAAGAAGGGTAAATCTTTGCTCTGACACTTACTAGATGTATGTCCCTTAGCAAGTGACTAATCCACTACCTGTCTAGGCTAGTTCTATAATAGCAGTATTTCCCTTCCAGAATTGTTGTAAGCATCAAATGAGATTTTGTAAATACTCTGTATTTAGCCCAGGGCTGACCACACAAAAAGCAGGAACAAATATTTTTCATTCCTTTTTTGCTGTGCTTATGTTTTCTCCTTCAGTCATTCCATTCCTTTCTTAATAGGTTAATATAAAGCTTGCTATCACTAAGGCAAAAAAAAAAATTCCACTTTTTTTTCTGACAGTGTAGATTCCTTCCCAATGCAATCTATTCCCTATTATAACTTTACCCTCATGGATGTCTTTTATATTTTAATATATTTTTCATATACAAAAAATGTAGAAAGGGGGCAAAGACATAACAAAATCAGAATTGTAAAATAAGGTAATAGATGGAAGTAAATTTAAGTTCATTTATTCCAATTCTCTGATTTCACTGTCAAAGAAGCTGAAGTCCAAACATATTTTGTGACTTGGGAGAAGCTCTACAACTAGTAAGAAGCAAAGCAAGGATCTGGGTCCAAATTCCCCTAGCTCCAAATGCAGTAACCTTTCTATTCTCTAAGATCTCTACATCTGAATTCTCTTAGCAAGTCCTTGAGACTCAACTCACTCATGGAAAGGTATAGATGGCCAGGTTCTCACTGTAGTGAAGCTAGAAGAAATTCTTTGCTGGAGACCTCCTCCCTAAACAATATAGTCTGTGAAAGCACCCTTTCGTTATCTTTGTTGTCAGGTGACTATTTTTTTATAGCTTTCAGAAAATTTTATTTTGTTTCTCATAAAACCTCTTTGCAAGTTGCAAAATGCAAATTGATTCTTTAAGCACTTTCTAAGAAATATGCTCAATCACATTGTTCTTCAACAGTTACATTTGATCCCATTATTTAATTATATTTTCTTGAGGTGCTTTGATATTGGTAGTTTAATGATACATCTAGTATCATGTAACAGCTTCTCTTGCTCAGCATGGGGTTATTTGCAGTTTCATCTGAGGATTGGGTCTTAATAGACTTTTTTCTAATTAAATTAAGCTCACTTTATCACAATGTTTTTGGAAAGTAGCACAAACTGTGATTTTCTTTTCTTCTTTGGGATTTTCATTTATAAAGGTATAGTTGGAATCCTAGGAATACTTACTTTTTGTGAAGCACATATATCATCGTATTTTTGTAAAATCCATATATCATCATCATCATCATCATTATTTTGTTTCATAGAGATGGTTTAAATTATCTTTTAGTAGTTAACTGATGACATCTTTCAATTTTGACATCTTCCCTACCCCTTAATATTCTGTGCTCTCTCATCCCTCTCAGAACCTTTTGAAGGATGGTAAATAATCTTAGGTATGATCTGAATGTCAAAATTTTCTGCTTCATAAGGAAAATTTCTCCTTCGGACATACTATTACTTTGTAAGTAGATTAAAAAAATTTCTAGCTGTACCAGACTTAAAATTATAAAGCAGTAAATAAACTGTAAATAAATTAGGAGAATAAAGGATAATCTACCTCTGAAATCTGTGAAGATGGCCAAAGAAGAACTAGAGTACATTATGGAATGCAAAATAGATGATTTTGATTATATTAAATGAAAAAGTTTTTTGTAAAAACAAAACCAATGCAGAAAAAATTAGAAGGAAAGCAGTAAATTGGGAAAAAAAAAACATTTTACATCCAAGGATTCTTATAAAGGTCACAGTTCTAAAATATATACACAATTGGCTCATATTAATAAGAATTAAAGGAATTTTCCAATTGATAGTCAAAGGATATGAATGGACAATTTTCAGAAAAAGAATTTAAAACCATTTATAGTCATGAAAAAATCCTCTAAATAACTATTGATCAAAGAAATGCAAATTAAAACAACCCAGAGGTACCATCCTCACACATTTTAGATTGTCTGGAAAGGATAATGATGAATGTTAGAGGGGATGTGAGAAAACTGGGAGACTAATATATTATTGGTGGCGTTGTAAAATGATCCAACCATTCTGGAAAGCATTCTTGAATTGTCCGGAAAGGGTTATCAAAATGTGCATACCCTTTTATCCTGCAGTGTCTCTACTGGGCTTGTAACCCAAAGAGATCATAAAAATGGGAAAAAGACCACATGTGCAAAAATGTTAGTAACAGAGATTTTTATAGTGGCAAGGAGTTGGAAACTGAATAGATGCCCATCAGTTCAAGAATGGTTGAGTAAGTTATAGTATATGAATATTATGACATATTATTGTTCCACAAGAACAATCAACAGGATGAATTCACAGAAGGTCTGGAGAGAGTTACATGAAATGCTAAATGAAGTGAGTAGAATCAAAAAAAACATTGTACAAAGCAACAAGAAGATAATGTGATGACCAACTCTGATGGATGTGGCTCCTTTCAATAATAAGGTGATTTAATCTAGTTCCAATAATCTTCTGATGAAGAGAGTCTTTATAGCGAAAGGACTGCGGGGACTGAGTGTGTACTACAACAGAATATTTTGACTTATTTTGCTGATGTATGTTTATTTTTTGTTTTCTTTCTCTTTTTTTCTTTTTGATGTGATTTTTTTGTGCAGTTTAATTTTGGAAATATGAATAGAACAATTGCACATTTTTACATATATTGAATTACTTACCATCTAGGGGAGAGGTGGGGGAAAGGAAAGGAAAAATTTTGAAACACAATGTTTTGCAAGGGTGAATGTTGAAAAGAATCCATGCATATATTTTGAAAATGAAAAAGTTTTTTTATACCCTCTAAAAAAGAAAATAAACTAATTTCTTTCTTTCTGCCCAAGTCTCCTCTATGATGAAAGGGTAAAAAAGAATTTACTTTTTATTTTACATTTTTTACTTGATCACTTTTAAAAGCTCAAATGTAAACTTTACTTAGTATTAGCTCATGATTGCTTATTGGTGCTAGTACTGTGAATCTGGGAAGTTAAATCAATGTCAGAAGAAAGGAGCATGTATAAATAGGAATGATGCAAAAGAGCGATCCTGGATCATATCTGAACATAGCGCTAAATCAAATTTTATTTCTGTATTTATTTTTTTCATTAATTTAAATGACAATTTTTTAATTTCAAAGTACACACAAAGATAGTTTTCAATATTTATCCCTTCAAAATCTTGTGTTCCAAGTTCTTCTCTTCTCCTCTCCCCCAATCCCTTCCTTGGAGAGCAAACAATTCAATATTTGTTAAACATGTGCAATTCCACTTTACACACCTTCACATCCTTCAAGGTGCACAAGAAAAACAAGAATAAAAAAATCAGAAAGAGAAAGCAAAGCAATCAAACAAGAAAACTGGTGAAAATTCTATGTTGTGGTCCTTTTGCTGGGTACAGATGACTTTCTCCATCACAAATATATTGGAATTAGCATGAATCATATGATTCTTGAAAAGATACTTGTTTATCAGAACTGATCATTACATACTCTTATTGTTGCTATGTACAAGATGCTCTTTGTTTTACTCACTTCACATAGCATCAGTTCCTGGCTTTACTGAAATCATCCTGCAACACCTACCATATGTAACTCTTTTGAGATTCTATTTACTACTTCTCTTTCTCTTTATTTTGTGCTTCAATTTATCTGGTTCTGATAGACCAAGATTGAGAACCCCCACTAGTATAATTTTGCTATCTAATTCTTCTTGTAGCTCTCTTAATTTCCCCTCTAGGAACTTGGATGCTATACCACTTGGTGCATATGAGTTTACTATTGACATTACAAGATTATGTTGCCCTTCAGCAAGGTGTAGTTTCCTTCCTTTTCTCTTTTAATTAGATCTATTTTTGCTTTTACTTGATCTGAGGTCGATTGCTACCTGTACTTTTTTTTTTTTTTACTTTACCTGAAGTATAATAAATTTTGCTTCAGCTTTTCCCCTTTGGTATGTATGTATCACTCTGCTATAAATGTGTTTATGGTAAAACAACATATTGTAGAATTCGGCTTTTATTGCAGTCTGCTATCCATTTACATTTTATGGGAGAATTCATCCCATTCACATTCATAGTTGAAATTACTAACAGTATTTCTGACATGCAATTATTTGCAAATTACACTTTACTTTCTCCTTTCCCCCTTTCCCTCCTCACCTGTCTTTCCTTCTGACCACTATCTCCTTCAATCTTCCCTCACTTTTTACAGCCCCAGCTCCCTGTCATATGCCTTTCCCCTTTTACTTCTGTTTTCCCTTCTAGTATCCCCCCCCCTTCTTCCCACTTTCCCCTCCTGCTTCTCTATAGAGTGAGACAAGTTTCTCTGTCAAAGTAAAAAAGCCTGTTTATGTTTTGGGATGAAAACACACTATTTGACCAAAAACTGCTGGGAAAATTGGAAACTAATGGAAGAATCTAGGAATTGACTCACACCTAACACTGTATACCAAGATAAGGTGGAAATGGATTCATAATCTAGATATAAATAAGGATAATATAAACAAATTAGAAGAATGTGGAACGGTTACATCTCAGATCTGTGGAGTAGGAAGGAATTTGTGACCAAAGAAGAACTAGAGACCATCATTAATCACAAAATAGATAATTTTGACTATATCAAGTTTAAAAAAGTTTTTGTACAAACAAAACAAATGCAGTCAAGATTAGAAGGAAAGCAATAAACTGGGAAAGCATTTTTACATTAAAAAAATTCTGATAAAGACCTCATTTCTAAAATATGCAGAGAATTGACTCAAATATGTAAGAATCCAAGCCATTCTCCAATTAAAGAATGGTTAAAAGATATGAAAAGACAATTTGCAGTTGAAGAAATCAAAACTATTTCTACTCATATAAAAAGGTTCTCCAAATCACTATTGATCAGAGAAATGCAAATTAAGACAACTCTGAGATACACTACACACCTGTCAGATTGGCTAAGATTACAGGAAAACATAATGACAATTGTTGGAGGGGATGTGGGAAAACTGGTACACTGATGCATTGTTGCTGGAACTGTGAATGGATCCAACTATTCTAAAGAGCAATCTGGAACTATGCTCAAAGAGTTATCAAATTGTGCATTCCTTTTGATCCAGCAGTGTTTCTACTGGGCCAATATCCCAAAGAGATCTTAGAGAAGGGAGAGGGACCCACATGTGCAAAACTGTTTGTGGCAGCCCTTTTTGTAGTGGCAAGAAACTGAAAACTGAGTGGATGCCTGCCCATCAATTGGAAAATGGCTGAATAAATAATGGTACATAAATGTTATGGAATATTATTGTTCTGTGAGAAACAACCAACAAGATGATTTCAGAAATGCCTGGAGAGATCTGCATGAACTGATGCTAAGTAAAATGAGGAGAACCAGGAGATCATTATACACAGCAACAAAACTATACAATGATCAATTCTGATGGACATGTATTGTTCAGCAATGAAGATAGTCATATACATCTAGAGAGAGGCCTGTGGGAACTGAGTGTGGACCACAACACAGCATTTTAACACTTTCTGTGAATATTTTTGCTTCATTTTGTTTTCCTTCTTGGGTTGTTTTTTTTTTTTCTCTTTTTAAATCTGATTTTTCTTGTGTAGTAAGATAACTGTATAGATTTGTATACATATATTGGATTCGTCATATAATTTAACATGTTTAACATGTATTAGACTACCTGTCATCTAGGGTAGGGGGTGGGGGGAAGAAGAAGAAAAATTTGGAACAAAAATAAAATTTTTGCAAAGGTCAATGTAGAAACACCACTCATATGTAAATAAAAAGCTTTAATTATTTTTTAAAATTAAATATAGCTGATATTCTTTCTGAGTAAAATATGATTAAATTCAAACAATAACTACTACCCTGCCTTGTCCCCCTCAATTGTAATAGGTCTTTTTTAGCTTCTTCATGTGATTTAATTTACCCCATTTCACCCCTCTTGTCTCTTCTTTGACTACAATCATTTTTTCCACCCTATTTTCTTTGTTATATCATCATAATAAAGTCACCCTCTCAGTATAGCCTAAGCAAGAAACAATTTTCAATAATTAAATATATCATCTTCCCGTATAGAGATGTAAACATTTTAATCTTTAGAAAACATATTTTTCCTTCCCTTTTTACATTTATATGCTTCTCTGGAGTTCTGTATTTGAAGATCAAATTTTCTTTTTTACTCTAGTCTTTTCATCAAAAGTAATTGAAAATCCTTTATTTTATTGAATGTCCATCTTTTCCCCTGAAAATTAATGCTTAGTTTTGCTAGATAGAGGATGGATTCTTAGTTACATTTCAAGCTTTTTGCCTGCAAAAATATCATATTTCAGGCCCTTCTATTCTTTAAAGTGGAAGCTGTAGACCCTAGGTAATTGTAGTTGTGGCTCCTCAATTTTGAATTATTTCTTCCTGGTGGCTTGCAGTATTTTCTCCTTGATCTGATGATTATGGAAGATAGCTACAATATTTCTTGGTGGATTCTTTCAATGGCTATTTTATCATCTGGTTCTAGGATAACAGGACAGTTTTTCTTTATGATTTCTAAAAAGATGCTGTTCAAATCTGTTTTTCATTGTGATTTTCAGATAGTTCAATAATTCTTAGATTGTATCCCCTGGATCTATTTTCCAAGTCAGATGTTCAGTTGTTTTTTTTTTTTTTTTTTATTTTTAATTCCTTTTCTTTTATTTATTTTTTTTTGATGAGGCCTTTTACATTTTTTTTCTATTTTTTCTTTTTTTGTTTGATTGATTCCTGATGTCTCATTGAGTCATTTACTTCCATTTCTTCACTTCTAATTTTTAGCGAATAATTTTCTTCAGTTAATTTTTTTTAGCCTCCTTTTGAATTTAGTCACTTGAACTTTTAAATGAGTTTTATTTATTGGATTTTTTCCCCATTACACCACTTTTATTTTTAAGGAGTTGTTCTCTTTTTCCATTTCAGTAATTATGTTTTTCAAAGAGTTGTTTTCTTCAGTATATATGTATATATATTTTTCATTTAACCAATTATGTTTTTAAGGAGGTTTTTCTTCAGACAATTTCTGTGTTTCCTACAAAGCTCTCATTTTCTTTCCCCATTTTTATTTTAACTCTCTTTTAAGATCCTTTTTAAATTCTTTCAAGAGAGTCTTTTGTGTTGGAGATAATTCATATCACTCTTTAAGACTTCATCTGGAGGCATTTTGCCTTTAGTCTCCTCAGGGTTTGAGATCTGTTCTTCCCTCTGTCCATAATAGCTATCTACGATGAGACCTCTTTTTGCTTTTTTTGCTCATTTTTAAAGATTTAGGTCTGCTATTATGTCAAAGGATAGATTGTCTCAAGCTTCCTCTCTAGTTGACAGCAGCTTCATGCTGCCCTGGGATCAATGCCTCCGGACTTTTTTCCCCGCTGAATGGGAGTGAACAAGACCAGATTTTTATGTTGGGGTTCAGGATCTCACTATTTGGCTTTTGTCATTATGGAGCTCTCACAGCTAGTCTGATGATCCACTGACTTCTGAACCAAGAAAGAATAGCAAATGTTGCTGTATTTTGGCTAATACCCTCTCAGTAGATGCCCCTGGTGGGAAGTCTCTCCATTCTTTTGTCTCCGTGATGGACTGTGTCCATCCTTGTCTATTGAGACAGGCCTTTCCTGTAGCCCTTTCAAAGTATCTTCTGCTGGAAATTTGTTGCACTCCAAATGTTTGTGGGTTCTGTCACTCCAAAACCTATTCAGAGGCTTGAATTGATATTCATTCTGAGGAAAGTCAGGAAGAATTCAGTAAAAGACCTATCGACTCTCTGTCATCTTGGCTCTGACCTCTGAATAAAATTCTGAGCCACCATCATTATCTGCCTATATGATTGGTAAGGCAAAGGAGCTACGTGCTTACATATCTGTGAGTAATTTCCCAATTTATTATCCTTTGAATTCTTATGCTCCTTTTCAGTACTTCCTTTTACTCTTCTCAATGAGTGAAGAAAATACTCATACAATACTGTATTACATGTAAGGAGAAATTGGTATGAACAGACAGCCTTTTTTAAAATGTCCTTTCCACACAAATAATGGGTGGAATTTTTTAAATGTCCTTTCCACACAAATAATGTGTACTGCTCCCACCAACTCTTCCCAGGACACAATCAGACAGTTTTGGTCAACATTCACTGAACAATGGGAGAATCTCAAATACATATGTATTATCTATCCTTTCAAGGAGGATCCATCTTTCTATAATCATCTCTATTGAGAGTTGGAAAGGAGCTGAAATCCCACAGATTGCAAGCTTCTCATTTTACAGATGAGGAAACAAGAATAAAAAGGATTTAAAAGCTTGTTCAGGATCACATTCTTAACTATTAGAATGAGTATTTGAATCCAACTCTTCCTGAATACTTGGTCAGTGCTATTTACCTACCCACCTCTAACCCCAATCAAATTTTTATTTATCAGAAAGCAAAAATCAAATCTAGTTTTGGGCCAAACAGATTTTTAAATTAAAGAATTTATATATGTCCTGCCCCCCCAAGTAAAAATTTAACTCTCGGCTGTAACAGGGGGGTGGAGCCAAGACGGCAGAGTGAAAAGGTGACTCTCTGCCTCTCCTCCGATCTTCTCTCAAATCAATAATAAAATAAGCCTCTGAAATGATCTTCAAGTCAACCAACTCAGAAATATTTGGGTACTGCTTTCTGAAGAACTTCATATCAGGTTTGTCTAACTTGGACGGAGAGATAAATAGACGACTCCTGTGTAGGCCAGAAGTGAGGGTGGGACTCAGCTCAGCTCAGTGTGGCAGAAATTCCAAATTCCACACTCCAAATTCCAAACTCCTTGAGTTTATCTGAGGCACTCAGGACACTCTGCCCTCATTGGGGGCAGGTGTTCTGTCAGACTTGCCTTGTTTAAGGACTAATTCGGACTTAGTCCTAGTCCCCACCTGCCCAGCACCTTAAGTTAATTCGCTGAAGTGCCCCAGGGCAAAAGAGCTTTAGCCGCAGTTTTTCCAAAACGTAAAGAAATATACACGCTGTCTAAAAAAATGAAGAAGAAAAAGAGAGCTGTCACCATAGACAGCTTTTATCAAGGCAAAGAAGCGATGACCCCAGATCCTGAGGTTCCTTTAGAGAAAATACCAGAAGAAGGTATTAAAGACCATCACTGGTCACCTTTTCAAAAGGCCTTTCTGGAAGATTGCATACAAAATCTCAAAAGAGAGCTGGAGGATAAATGGGAAAATAAACTGAAATCAGTGCAAGAAAGATACAATATCTTGCAAGAAGGATATGATGCCCTGCAAAAGAGATATGAAAAAGACACCAATTTATTGAAAAATAAAATTAGTGAAGTGGAAAAGGAGTGCAATGAACAAATTGGCCAGTTACAAAAGGAACTTAAAAATGTAACTGAAGAAAACAACACTTTAAAAATAAGAATTGAACAAATGCAAGTGAATGACTCAATAAGACTTCAAGAATAAGTCAAACAAAAAAAAAATTGAAAAATTAGAAGAAAACATGAAATATCTCCTAGGAAAAACAACTGACTTGGAAAATAGATCTAGGAGAGACAATCTAAGGATTATTGGACTTCCTGAAAGCCATGATGAAAAAAAGAATCTAAACACTATCTTCCAGGAAATCCTGAAAGAAAACTGCCCTGA